>WXVQ01000064.1:3329-49529 GCA_013372465.1 Nitzschia sp. Nitz4 | reverse complement strand
CTTTTTTGACTGTCACAAGAGGACCAGAGGGAGTTTGTGGGTGGTCAATGGCCAGTGGTTGTTTATACTAAGGTTAGACGACGTAACAACAGCGCCGGTCACTTTCGTTGCTTTGAATGAAATTTCAATCAAACTCTTCCATACGCTTTTTCGCTAGAGATTGTTGTCGTTTCCAGTGTAGTGCCTCGTGATCAGATCCAACGACTTGATCCAGCCGGCGGTACCCATTGTCTCGAACTAGTTGTGCCACTTCGTCACGGAGTCGACTGACCAATCCAGGACCCTCGTACACCATTGCACTGTAGATCTGGACGACGCTGGCTCCAGCGCAAATTTTCTCATAGACATCATGGGCCGTGAAGATGCCCCCCACCCCAATTATTGGAACCTTACCCTCTGTGGCAGCATACAAGAGACGGATACACTCCGTTGATCGGCGGTGAAGGGGGCGGCCAGACAATCCACCAATTTCGTATCGATACTCCGACTGGAGTTGTTGCTGCATAGCAAGCTTTGTAGTGGTGTTGGTGAGAATGATTCCATCGACACCAAGATCCACGAGTACTTTGGCGATGTCTTCAAGTTCTTGGTCCGTCAGGTCTGGTGACAGTTTTACCAATAGCGGAGGAATTGCAGCCTCTGGAATCTGATTGCGAGTTTCGATGCAGCCACGTAGCAAAGTTTCTAAGGAATCGGCATCTTGGAGATCTCTCAACCCTGGAGTATTGGGACTGGATACATTGATGACCAGGTAGTCTGCGAGTGGACCGAGCTGTTGAATCAAAGTTTGATAGTCTTCCAATGGGGTTTCTGATGTCTTATTCTTGCCCAAATTTACACCGACTACCACAGGGGGTGCTGGTGGTGTAAATCGGGCACGTACCGACTTCCAAATGGGTTCTACAAGGGACCACAACTGCGAGGCGGTGGTAGGGGTGGAAACCACTTCCCCTCCTCCCTCACGACTGGGAGGCATTGGGTATCGAAACGCCATCAATCGCACTTTCATAGCATCAACTCCCTTGGAATTAAACCCATATCGGTTGATGATAGCTTGATCCTCCAGCAAACGAAACATTCGTGGCGAAGGGTTTCCAGGTTGTGGCAGTGGTGTCACTGACCCAACCTCGACAAACCCAAAACCTAAATCCAATAAAGGTTGAATTGCTTGAGCATCTTTGTCGAAACCGGCTGCCAAACCAATTGGGTTGGCAAATGTGACTTTCCGGATGGTTTGACCAGAAGGTGTTGAATCTCCCCACAACACTTGTTGCAGTTCAAGGCTTTGTTCCACAGATGATGGTCGGTGGGTTGGTACCAAATTTGGAAAACGTTGCAAACATTGAATGGTCAAATCATGAGCTTGTTCAGGAGTCAAAACACGCCGCAACAATGGTGTGATGATTTGATCTGCCACTGTGTGATAAAAGAGACTGGATCGTCCCTGGCTTGGAAGATTTGTTGTGACTTCCAAAGTTCCCACTACTACTACTCCACCTACTACTGTTCGAATTGCAGTACGTCGAAGAGACCGAAACACTTGCTGAAACAGTCCCATGATGCAACCACGGATTGCTATCTATGCGAACTGGCTCTGTCGGGAGTTGGGATTGTGTTGAGGCATGTGCTGTTTGGGAATGGATTCGGGCTCGGGAAGAAAGCAAGCCCAATCAAGCCCAAACTCAAGTACGTACTACATTGTAAATCCTTGCGAAAACTAGTTTTATGTCCATGAGGCATCCTCCAATAGTTGCCGCCAATGGGAATCGCCAATGATAGCACTTCCTAGACATTCCCCAGCAGCTGTGTAGAAAACAGCATATTGCCCTGGAGCTAACCCACCATCTTTGGTTTCCAGCCGAAGGTTCCCCGTGTTGGTTTTCTGGTTCCAACGCAGGCTTCCTTGGGCGATACGCGGGCCATGGCGGATCTTCACATAAACAGGGTCCAACAGGAGCATGTTCTCATCAATTTCGGTAGCATTGATAGGAACATGCCCAGCAATCCAATGGATCTGCTCCACGCAACATTCTGATCGACAGGACTCCAGGAATCTCTCGTTGTATTTGTTTGTTACATAGATCGTATTGTTGACAGGACTCTTGGCAGCAACATACCAAGGCCCGCGATGTGTTTGAGTAGCATGCATAACAGGACCCAGCCCTTTTCGTTGTCCAACGGTGTGAAACCATATCCCCTCGTGTCTACCGACAACTTCTCCTGTTTTGACGTCACGCACATCTCCTGGATTGGTACCGAGTGAGTTTTCTAGAAACGCTGAAAACGACACCTTGCCCAAGAAACACAGCCCCTGAGAATCTGGTCGCTGGCGGTTAGGTAAATTCAAACGGCAGGCCAGTTCCCGCACTTCCGACTTGGGTAAATGCCCAATGGGAAATAGGAGTCGCTCCAGCTGAGATTGATTGAGTGAACTCAAAAAGTATGACTGATCTTTTACAGGGTCGGGTGCTCTTAGCAATTGTATTGGTCCAGCGTTTTTACGGATGCTTGAATCTGAGATGTTTGGTATGGATGGTCGAACCAGTTGAGCGTAGTGTCCACTGGCTATGTAGTCGAAGGTTGGAAGTTGTTGAAGTTTTCTGCGGTGATTTGTTTCCTGAATATGTTGAAGAAAGTAACCAAACTTGACTCGTTCATTACAAAGGACGTCTGGGTTTGGTGTTCTCCCTTTCGAAGCTTCTGTGAGAGTATGCTGCATCACATGCTGATAGTACTCGTCTTGCAACGACAACACCACTAGCGGCACGGTACAATTCCATTCTGTTCCCAGATGATCACATACTTGTTGACAAACCGACATATCATCTTCCCAAGGGCATTCATGGATTGCTAAGTGTGATGATTCCTCGTCGAGCCAAATCTTTAGGTAGAATGCAGTCACATTGTATCCTTGCTCTAGTAATAGGTGGAGGGCCACCGAAGAATCAACCCCTCCTGACAGGAGCAGTGCCACAGATGGTTTGATTTCTGTATTGGGTAACGTTGCAGATCTAACAACAGTATGATTGGGTTGGGATTGTGGCTGCCATGTTCCACTCTCCTTATTTTGCAGCTGTTGTCGCACTTGCTGTTGCATTTGTTGCACCATGTTGGCCAATCCATCGTTCCGCCCGACTGTCAGTGCCGAACGGACACCCAAAACATCTGCAACACGCTGTGGGTGCAGTTCGAGTAACTGTGCGACTGTCAAGTTGTTGGAAACATAGTTCGCTAGCATGGTCAGTAAACCCCGAGAGAGAAGAGCATCCGAACGACCCAATATGGAAATGTTCGATGTCATGTGTGGTGTTTCCAGCAGCGCTCGAAGATGAACTGTTGAAACACAACCAGGGACACGAGTGTCGTCAGATGATCCGAATTCATTTTCAAGAGAGGTCCATGAACATTGTTTCCAGTTCTTTCCTAGTTTCACCAACTCTTGAGCGATAACCACAGAATCCTTGCCTTCAACGTCAAACGCCCCCGAGAACAATGTGCCTACTCGCCTCCCAGTCGTCACGCCCCATGGAAGAGACAGAAAGGAACCTCCAAAAGGAAGGATGCTAATCCAGAACAAGCAGAAAAAGAGGAAACGCTGGGCTTCCGTCGAGTGGACCATGCAGCCATGAATTTTGTTTTCGTGGTTCCAGAATCTATCATGACGTTGTTTCGTTTGTCGTCTTCCCGACGGAGGACGAACGGGAAGGAAATTCGGATTATTCCGATCGCCAAGCTTCGTCTAATCCAACGGCCCAGCATGCGGGGTTGGCGACAGAAACTCCTAATCACGCACCGTGTCTACATCCGCGGACTTGTACCAACTTGGATACATAGAGCAAAATCTAGTTTCAACGGCAAAATTGGGGCGTTGCATCTTGTCTCTTCACAATATCACAAGAGTTGAGAGACCCTTGTACTGCACCACTTGCCCCTTCTCCCAACCCTCCTGCAGCAACATTTCCACGAACTAGTCGTCTTCACAACTCCAAAACGAATTTTCATTCATCTCGAGGGATTGGGATCGTTTCTTTTAGATCAGATTTTTATTTGAGATAATCAGCCACCAAAATGTTTTCGTGGGCATCATCACTATTCGGAGAACGAAGTGCCAATGAGCCAGTTCTGACCAAGACGACGGACCGTGGGTCCATTCAACAAAGTGGCATGGAATCATATGCTTTTTCTGGAATGCAAGGATGGAGGATGACTATGGAAGATGCTCATATGCTTTCTACAAACATCGTGGTCAATGGCGAGAAAAGCCCTCTCGAAGGCCATGCCATTTTCGGAGTGATGGATGGACATGGTGGAGATTTCACATCTAACTTTGCTGCCCAACATTTCATGAACACATTCACAAACTCATCACATTTGAAGAAGTATGCTGGGTTGACACAGGCCATGCAGAGAGATGTTCCAGGGTTGGAACACTTGCGACTTGCCCTGATTGAAACGTTCACTGCACTCGATACAGAGATCCGCAAAAGACAAAACAAGCGCAACGATGATGTTTTGCTCAAGTCCGAAAAAATGATGAGTGGTTTGGCAAGTGGAAACCCTCGATACAGGTTTGAGCGCTCTGGGTCTACATGTGTTGTTGTCATGATTACACCCTCCCACACAATTTGCGCCAATGCTGGTGACTCTCGAGCCATTCTTCGCCGGGGAGGAAGAGCGGTTCCTTTGAGTTTTGACCACAAACCCAGCAACGTTCCAGAACTTGAACGTATCGAAGCGGCTGGAGGCCACGTCAAGAGCAAGCGTGTCGACGGCGACTTGGCTGTCAGTAGAGGTCTAGGAGACTTCACCTACAAGAGTACAGAAACTGTCTCAGTGGAGAATCAAAAAGTGATTCCTCACCCAGAATTTGTCATTTATCCTCGTGATCGCACTCAAGACGAATTCTTGGTTTTGGCATGCGATGGGGTATGGGATGTAGCCACCAACGAACAATGCTCTGCGTTCGTGCAAGATATTTTGGATGAGGGTGAGAGTGACCTTGGTTTGCTCTGTGAAGAGGCCCTCGACATTTGCTTTGAACGAAACAGCCGAGACAACATGACACTTGGTATTATTACCTTTGAAGGTGCCAAAATGGCCAGAGGTTTGGCAGGTCGCAATGCAGTGTGGCATCGACGCACTGCCCGACAAGCCCGTCTACTGGAGGAGTCTGCCAAGGCTGTCGCATCCAGAGCCGCTGCTGGAGTTGGTATCACTATTTGATACTCCAACAACCCCCTTCCCAAATAGATTGTCAGAAACTTGTTCTGCAAAAGGTAGTTTGTATTCGCAATAGTACGGAAACTGTAGTAGTTGAAACGTTTGTACCAAAGTTGGTTTAATGAATTGCTTCAAAAATAGCCTACTAGTACATTCTACTCTACATGATGGAATCGTTTGTCTTAGTTCCAATAATTCACTTTCCGAAGTGTTAGCTTCTTTCCCTATATTCTGCAAGTTTAGAAGTCGCTCTTGCTATCCGAGACAGGGTCATCCAACTGAGTCAGTACAATGGCAGGTCTGTTTGTGGGTTCATTTTCGGATGATGTCGATGCCCAAGCCAGTGCAAACCGCCGGACTTCACAGTTGTCAAAACGTTCCTCGACAGGCTTCCCGGCGACAATGCGCCCATCCCGAAGATGCACCAGAGGGTGCTTCGTCATGAAATATTTAAGCAAACCTCCATGGCTAACCAGCAATAGATTGTCTTCTGGACGACGCAGTAACCAACACAAACCTTGATACCCTCGTTCGGCAGCGTCATTGAAATCCTCCATTTCGGGCGTCCATGTCGCATCATGATTCGGATGAACTTGATCGAAATTCCATTCTGGAAAGTCTTCTAGGAGTTCTTCTTTAGTTCTTCGCTTTCCATTCAACATGTCCCCGTTGACTTCCCTGAATCCCTCATAGGCCATACGAAGTGTGGAGGTTGGAGGGCACACTCGGTTGGCAGTTTCTAGAGCTCGAGAAAGCGGACTACTAACTACCAACTGAATGCGCTGAGCTTCCTGATGATCCAACTGAGCCCTTGTAGCTTGTTCTCGACCCAAATCTGTTAAAGATGCATCAAGGGCATCGTCTTCTCGCATGAGTCGAAAGAACTCTTCCAGGTCACAGCCATTGGCACGCGCCACTTCGGCTCGGGGGTTGTGCTGAGCTTGACCGTGTCGCACCACAGTGAGGTGTTTGCTACCGTTGCTAACTAGAGATACTTGACTCATGGCGAAACTCAATGATCGTTTGGCAGTAGATAGCACAAACAAACAAGAGGACGTAGCAAGCGTTTTGTAAGAGACCATCATCAAACTGCCATTGCTATGAGATTCTCTGTCGTCGTTCGGGAATGCTTGGCTTGAAACATCGAGCTAATAGGTGCCCAATCTCAATCCCATTCAAGCCCGCCTCCAAGTACCACTGACATTGTATTCTACGCCACCAAGTGGTAGTGCACATGGCTACAAACGCCAAGACGCATCGTCTTCACAAAATCAAAACATTGACACAATGACTAAACCACCTTCCGAAGTAGGATTAGGCAGCACCTACTATTACGCTAAAGAGAGAAGAAAAATATTAAGAACAACAGGTGCAACGAACAGTTCCACAGGATTGCAGATTGAGTATAGCCCTGTTAATCTCTTCTTTCTCACTCCGACGTGTTCTGTGAGTGACATCAATTCTACGTTCCAAATTGGTACAATATTATTGTTTCCATACAGAAGGAGGATGGTGGTGTCACCAAGTGTTTTGTGCCGTTCTGCGTGTTCGTTGGCACAGTTGCAACACCAGTGGTGCCGTACCAGGTAGGGGTGCTGGAATCCCAAACAACCTGCCAGCAGAAAGGAAGCCGCGTGAGAAGGCATCAGTGATTCTTCTCCGAAACAACCTTTTCGGGAAAGGAGAAGAATTGCATATTGGTACCCATACAAAAATTGCCGGAGGAGTAACTACTTGTACTAACTAGTACGCAGTACCGGTAGTCCGACTAGAGTACTACAAACCGGTAGTCGTCAGCAGGCGTCATCATTGTTACAACCGTTCTCAGCAGGAACTCGTCTTCTACCTGCATAGCTGAAGGCATAACACCAACCGATTAGACTAGACATTTGTCCCATTAGCCAATAACGAACAACGTATCATTGATACCCTTGGTAGGAATTGATTTTGACCTTTTCCCCGGTTAGGTTGAAATAGCTCGCGATCTTGCAAAATTGTTTTCATGCTACTGGTGGTGGTTGATTGTTGAGTTCTTGTATACACCTCTAGAAGGAAAAGACCACGGCGCAGCGGTATTACACTTCTACTAGTATGGTTTTGGGCAATAAAGAAAGTTCTTTGCGAAGAACACAGTGTCAACGCGAACGTGGGGCAGTTATTGTGAGAATGGGACGGGACTATTAGGCTTTTTCTGTGTCCGGAAACTTGGACTTTACTAGAGTAGCTCACAAAACTGGGCGACGCCACCAGCAGATTGATTCACCACATCTACCAACACCTTCACATTTTCACAGTATGGGTAACAAAGCTTCTTCACGAATTTCCGACAATGAAGTCGAGGGCCTACTCAACAGAATGAAGCGTGGTAGCGAGCTCGTCGGTGAAACCAAGAACGCCAGAATCACCAGAGAGATTCTTCACTGCTTCAATGCCAGAGACGTGAGCACAATGATTGGTCATTGCAGCGATGACGCAATTTTCTGCTACGAAGGAAGTGAAGGTGGAATGATGTTAGACACATTCCTTCTCATTGGCGAAACCATGTATGCATCGTTCCCAGATGTCATCATTACCTGGGAAAAGATTGTCGAGGAGGAGCCAGGTAAAGTCAAAGTCCGAGGCGTGCGGACTCGAGGAACTCATACAGGGAAGCCTTATGGTTTTTGCCAATTCCCTCCCGTCCCAAGGACCAATATTCTTGTGGAAGAAAATGCGGAATACACATTCTACATTTCCAAAACTGGAAAGTGCACCAAGTTGGTGCTCACCATGGTTGATGAAGGTGATCTGATTGGTCCTGCCGGCTATTATGTCAAGATTGGAGGCAAGATCGATCTTTGAAGGACAAGGCAAGACGTGTCTAACTTTTTGAGCGATTCTGTGAGTACAATACAGCTACGTATTGAGCCAACCAACCAGAAAAGAATAGAGAGCAATAACATACATAAATTTCTGTCGAGGATTCAAACAGATCCATGGTTGGTTGTAGGCGACACCGATGATAGTATCATCTCTGTCGAAATTGGTTTCCTACTCGATCAATGGTGATGATGGACTGTCGTATGACTCATTGTCTCGAGCTACCGGTAGTGAGGGAGGAGCGAAATGTAGATTCATTCTCTCTGCCGTGACTTGTTAACAGTCCATGTTGACGCATCTCCCGAAATCCCCCGTTTGAAGGCTCCTAGCATCACTATGGAAGATGTTGTATTTTGTTCAATCGGCATTGGATTCTTCGCCTGGTCGTCCGTCGTCGTGGATGATCGATCAACGTGTCGCACGACTCGAGTGAGTGCAATCGCCAAGCAAGTTCCTCAACGGACGCAAGAAGGCCAGAACGCTTGGCCGGCAGGCCGTGTTCCAGCTGACAGCGGCCACTCCAGCCACTCCGTCCTGCATTGGTCGCGGTCCTCCACTACTATGGGAACTGGTACGACGAGGTACCATTCGTAGTCGTGGTGTCAAAATGCTTCATGGGAACGATTAATGGAGACATCAAGGGGAGGGTCAGGAGTGTCAGACGCAGATGGCTCGAGGAAGATTTGGATACAGATTTCTAGAATCTGAAGACACCGTTTGCAAGAGGAATGGGGTTGACGACGATGAAAGGCTACTATCTAGATGATTCCTAGTCTAGAAGATCTAATTGGTTGCCAAACAAGTTAGTATGATAATGGCCGGTGAAACTATTGGTAGAGTTATGTACAATGTGAGAAAGTCGCTACACGTAGGTCACAGAGCTAGAGTGCTGTTTCAAAAGGGGATATCTATCGTATGAAGTTCATTAGATAGCTGAAAGAGTAGCAAAGGGTAAAATCGTGGTGATGAAAGAGGAGCAAAGTCTCCTGTCATGGGTGTGTAGTGGAGAAAAAGTAGAAAGCATTGGTGTTGATAGCAAGAGAATGGCCCAAGCACCCAATTTATAGGTCCATATCGAACAAGAGATCCTCCTGTCCTTGACATTCTTCTGGACCTCCCAGACTGTCTTCTGACGAGTCAGGAATGTGATGTGTTTCCAACTCGCTAGCCGATTGCTGAAGAAACTCGTCGCGCCGTTGCGCCATTTCGGGCGTGTAGAACCCCGCCAAGCTTTGTGCCGACTTCCAACTATCGAGAGAAATATGTTGAGCATGCAAGACTTGGTCCATTGTGTCTGTCTTGTCTACCCAAGAAGTTCTAGGAGTTTTTGTCGCGAGAGCCTTGAGGTCAGGAGGACCCCCCTTGATCCTTGTGAACATGCGGATGTCTCGAATCTCAGCAAGGTCCTCCGCTTCTTGCATTTGTCGTTCCGAAGCCAGTACCTTTCGTGTCAGTGGTGAAATGGCTATGGCCCTCGCCGATGACCGTTTGGGAATATTGGACGGCGGCTCGTAGTGCCTTGTTGGATGTGAAGCAGGCCCCGCGATGGCATTCTCACGTGCAAACATTGGAGGGGAAGCAGTAGTGGTTGTTGTTGTTGTTGTTGTCGTTCTTGTTGTTGGTATCGAAGATGGATGACTGTACGAAGAAGAAATTCTGGCAGAGGGTCCTTCAACTGCTGTTGTTCGTTCTGGTTCGAATTGTGTATTTGTCAGGTGAGGAGTGTTCATAGTGGTGATTGTGATTTCGTGTGGACGAATGTGTGGAGATGCGTTACACCCTTGGGAGATTCGCTGGTATGGGTTTGCAAACTTCGTTGGATGCGTGATGATGGGGAGTTCTGATTTCTAACCAACCAATTCCCTTTTATTTGGCAGGTGGCACGGCGTAGGAAGAGGGGGTTGAACTAGAGCTTCCCATCGGAATCGGGGAGTTTCACAGTCAGAACCTTACCAAGTGCCGTGAGTATACGGAAGAAACCATTTCGAATCGTACTAGCCCCTGGTACCGGGTCTACGTGAAACATGTAGTGAGCAGTACCGTTCCTACGTGACGTCGCTGCTGTAGAATTCTGTGGTGGGCAAACGACTAGACTATCGCGACCAAAGGACTTATAGGATCCGGGAGTTGTACGGTGTTGCACAGCGAATCGAGCATTCTCAGCCTCACATTCTGGTGACATAAGATCGATTCAGTCGAATGGCGAACACGCCACAGAAACCACGAATTGGATAACCTGTCACAACGACGCACAACAAGCCAATAGAACACTCTCACATAAATTTGCACATGATAATGGGGGATCACAGCTTGGCACCCTCAACCGCCCCTTTTATTTCGACCCCTTCCCTCTCTGCAATGCAATCGCTCAAACATACACAAGCCTCTTGTTTTTCTAGCACCATGAGTCGACGAGGACCAAGTCGCTGGGACAATAACAACGGTAGAGACCACACTACCGGTAGTGGAAGTTTCAGACAACGTCAGAGACAAAGGGAAGATCATAGACCTGCTCCATACAATACACAAAGGCCTACTGGGACTGACAGACACAACAACGCAAGGGGTGGTGGCCGTCCCGGCGGTGTTTCGGATGAGGATGCCATTCAAGCACTCATGCAGTCGGCTCAGCAGCGTGAACAGGAAAAGAAACGTTCCGACGCTCGCAGTCGACGACCCGATTCAGACAGGAATAGGGGGTCCAATGGGCAACGGCCTCCTCGCGATCAACAGCTTCCTGAAAATGAATCCTACTACGGCCCAGCTCCTGGAGAAGCGGGCCGTTCCGACAAGGGAGTTGATGAAAAAGAAAAGGGAAACGACGAAGAATCGACGGCCCCTCCTGCCCAAAAGCCAAACTTTGGATTGTCGGGAGCTCTAGCCAAAGATTCAGGAGGAACTGGTGGTAACATGTACAAGGGAATCCAACTCAAGTTTCATGAACCCCCCGAAGCTAGGGCCCCCAATACGCAATGGCGATTTTATGTATTCAAAGGAAAAGATCAACTTTTGGAGACACTTCATATTTCTAAGCAATCCGCCTATTTGATGGGCCGTCAGCAAGAGATTTGTGACATCCCCATGGCCCATCCCAGTCTGAGCAGTCAGCATGCGGTCTTGCAGTATCGAGCGCTCCCACACCCCACCACTCAGCGATTGTCGTGTCGACCCTATATCATGGACTTAGAATCTACCAATGGAACCTTTTTGAATTCAGTCCGCCTCGACCCAGCTCGCTACTACGAACTCAAGAAGGGAGATGTGTTGACGTTTGGAGCGTCCACCCGAGAGTATGTTCTCATGACTGAAAATACAACAGGAAGTTCCATGGAATGATTTTACTACTTTGGTCATAATGTGGAGGTTGCTGGCTTCGTTAAAAATCAGGCCTGCAGAAAGTTCCCGAGGACATTACGAACAATCGTAGCAATTGGGTTATCAAAGTTGTTGTGGGGAAGGCAACCACAAAAGGTAATGGATCCAACCGAAAAGACTTTTGCCCCAGACTTGGTTTGAAAGTAGACCATATCAGAACGTCGAGCTTCTGATTCGGTTTGCCCGGATAAATTTGAGTAGGTTGTTAACACTTCTTCCGGGACAAACATAAAATCGGAGGCATTTCCAAACGCTTGTGCCAAAATATGCAGTTCATGGTCATCTCCGTCTAATCGACGGTCGGATCGGTCCAATTCAAATCCTGCCGCTCCCCCGCCGCTTAGTCCAAAATTTCCTAGACATTTCCAATCTTCTTCTTGAACTCCCGCAAATACCCACTCCATCTTGGGGTCAAAACAAACCCGGGTATAAGGCATCCCAACAAAGGTTCCTTGGGCAGTGAATCCAACACCAACGAGTTGTTGGGGTGGACGACTGTTTCGACGCCAAAGACCACCGTAACTTCCATCCAGTGCGTGGTAGTATTCACCAGGCTCAGCAGCCCATGTTCGAACGCCACCCTCGCATCGTCGAATCTCCAATAGATTCGCATCGGGGTCTTCATTCGAAGCCGCTACTCTCCAGTAGAATCCATTGCCTCCAAGGTATACCAAGTTGCCACCATGAACATCTCGGAACTCTTGTAATGCATTCAACGTGTTCAATGAATGATACTCAGGGTGCGAACCTGTGCATAACGTTGAATACCCTGCAATGGCGGATACTCCTTCTCGGTGCAGATCGTGATCTGTCACAACGTCATAGTCGATATCGTTCTGATGCAAAAATGCAACCAAGTGGCTGTCGGCAGGGAAATGACGAAGTCCAGAACACGAGACATGAGCCAACGACAAGTATCCAGGTCGAACATTGAAAAGAGGGCGCCGATGGGATGCAAAATGAATACCAGAATCATCTGTGTGGACGTTGTAGGTGGACCAACCATAGCGGGGAAAGTGAATGGGGCAATGTGGATAGGCTTGCCAATCCTGGACTCTTTGACACCATGCCTCATTATCAAAGTCAGATCTCGCATGGTTCCCATACATGACATATGTAAACGTGGATATGAGCAAACACAAGCGATTAGTTCGGGGACTGTCCTTGTGTGGGCGTACAAAGATGGGCAAGGATTCCTTGTAGACACCGCCTTCGGCACAGGGGACCGTCAAATGCAGAAGGTAGACACCTGAAGGTGTATCCTTAGGAACGTCCCACTGGAAGTCCGACTCCCACTGAAAGTCGTAGCAATCATCGTCATGGAAATGAATAGCTCCGTACTGCTCTGGTGCATGTTGCCAGGATTGTTCTGTTGCATCCCAGTTGTGCCCCTTGATGGCTCTGGTTGGATGATTGAATAATACAAGCGAGGGCGGTCCATTCCCAGCACTTGGAGTCTCCGTAGGTGGAATAGTAAATCCTGTCATGTTTTGACTCGTATCCCAGGTTGCCAATACGGATGCTTGCTCACCGTCCCGATAGAAAATCATGGGATGCTCCAACTTGCCATTGAACGTACCTCCCGAAGCCAATCCAAAGAATCCATTTGGTAGGGAAGATAGAGCACCGGCGGGGGACTCTTCATTGAATACTACCTCACCAGTGTGATTTTTTACTTCCATTGAACATGGCTTTTCTGGTCGAGCGCCCAAGACAACCGAACAATGATACCATCGGGAAAGAATGACTCCGCCGCACGTAGTAACCAAAATAGATGGACCCAGTTGGAGCTGGAGTTCCCCTTTTGGATTCAAGTACAAACCTAATGAGCTGGGATTCTTTTTTCCAGAAATGTCATGGGTTTCCTCTCCCCATGACCATACACAGGATGTTCCCTGAAAAGCCGTTGCCTGGAACCAAATCTCAACGACAAGTGACTCATGGTTTTGTGTTGTACCTTTCAACACAGATTCTGTACGAGCAAAAGACCCTGAACAGATGGGTTGGTGACGGGCTGCAAACGTTCTAGTTGGAAACCATTGCGAGGCGTCGTTTTCGATGATACCTGGACCCTGTGGATTAGGATCAGCACAAATGGATCGGGTCAATGTAGCGGTGACATTGCTACTACTAGACTCTTCCCTGGCATCAGGAGTCACCGAGCTTGATACATACACCTTAAGACTTTCTCCAGGTCTCACGGAGAGCTTGTCGGTATAGCCGACTAGTGGAGCTTCCACTTCCAACCTTGCCTGGTCTTTTTGAACCATTGTCGAAGATATGGTGGGATTCAGTTTCCCGCTCATCCCTCGACTCAAACGATCCATCTAAAGTGCTTTTTGGATAGAAAGAGAGGAGTTCCATATTATGATAGTATAGTAGAATACTACTTCTTCGTGTTAGTGCTACATACCCCATGCCAGCAGATTCTCTGATGCTTGCTCCAGTATTCTGAGTGATTCCTGATCTGGAAGCCCCAAGAAAGACTCCAATCTAGAGACATAAAAAGAGGCAACCTCCGGTCCTTGGTTCAACAGGCCAAGCCTCGACGTGAGTTTCTGATTCTGATTTGTGTGGCTTGAAGTTATCTCTTGTACAACTTCTTTGTGGAAGGTCCTATGTTCTTCTATGCGATTGCGAATTGTTCTTCCAAACTCAACCATAAAGTCAAAATCAGCACCGCGCGCAAAGGTTTGGAGGGACTGTACGTTCCCGCTGAAAGCGATCAGGGCAAGGTCGAAATCTTGTCGCCATTGGTCTGGAAGTTCCCCAATGATACGCCCGTCCAATGCAACAGCCTTCTTCAAGAATTCCTTGTCGTCCAAAAGCAGATCAGATGCTTCCTCGAAATCAACCCATCGGTGCTTGGCAACCAACAACATGATTTCTTCATCTTCACAAAATTCCACAGGAAAATCCTCCAACCATTCCCCTCCCTTCATTATCCAAGCCTTGGCGACGTCCCGGTAGCTCCACATTTCTGAACAAATATCTGAGAACGTCATCCAAAGATCACTTTGATGAGTCTTCTCAATTGCAGCGATAATAATGTCAGGGTTCTCCATTTGGTACCGATCTGAAACATGAACTAGGGCTTCAGGAACAGCAGCCAGGACAATGTCACGGTCAGCCTGGAGCTCCTCAGAGCAATAGTCAAATGCACAAGCATCGATCTTTACCGCAGGAAGCATGATTTCCTTGTCCGCTCGGATACATGGAGGAGAGAACTGGAGAGTCTCCTCCAATATTTCTGTTTTCTCACGACTCACAATGGCCTGCATAGCCTCTCGACTTTGAAGAACATTGGGGCACTGCTCAGTGGCCTCAAGGATTGTGTTGTCATCCACGTTGGGGGCCAGAATAACCTCCAACGCAAGCTCAATTCGTTCTTGAAAACATTCTGGTAGGTCCATGTACCGCTCCGGTGCATCCCTTATAACAGCTCGCACAAAATCAGTCTCTTGCATAAATTCCGGCGAAATATTTGTCCAGTCCAGGCCATGTACAGCAGCATTCAACTGAAACTCACGATCGGAATGGAAATCAGTGGAGCAGACAGATGCTGAACGAGAAATTACTTGTAGAACGAAATCTCTGTGTTGCAATAATTCATCCTTCGAAGGGCCCGAAAGGCAATATCGAAAGGCTTCCACATTTTCATGCGAGGCACTCATAACCACTTCCTGGTCTCGTCGGAGCTCATAGGACGCATGTTTTAGGTTGAGGCCCGATTGTTGAACGGCTCGTAGAACCACGTCACGATCTGCTCGAAGTCGTTGAGACACGTATCGAAGAATTGGGAAACGGTTTCCATATGGTTTGGAACGAACAGCGTCAATGACTGATAGGATGAAGCCTTTATCGTTCCGCAACTGTGATGAGCAACTTCCAAGGGCAGGCAACCCCATTGGGTAGTGGACAATGGTCTCGAACATCATGTTTGGGCAAGATCGTATTCTTTCTGAGAAATGCTGAAGGAAATTGTTTGATAGGTTTCTATCACCGTGATACATCATCAAGATTCGAAGAATTTGTTCATCATCTCGTAGTTCAGCACTCATGGTTTCGATCACTTGGGGGTAAAACCGCAATACGGCCATAACGACTTCCTTGTCTCCTTTCAGTCGATTCGGAATAAACAAGGACCGTGCAGCGGTGGTGACATCACTACCGTCGCCTTGGCGCTTCTCCAACTCCTCAATGTAGCGAGAAAAATCAGGTCTTGACAATCTGGCCAAGAGAATCTCGCGGTCTAACCGGATATGAGGTGGGAAGGAGCTATTTGGGAATGTCTTTAGTGCCTTTGGTAGGAGGGTGGACTCAAAAGCAGCCAAGATGAACCGTTTGTCGAGTTGTTCGTCACGATTTAGGAGAGACCAGGTTTCTGCAGCATTCAGACGGAGTTTAGCAAGCTTGATACATGTCGACTGCTCTTCTTCCAGAACTTCCAATTTGGCCTGCCAGTATTTGATTTGATCTCGGCATTCCAAGATCATGTCACAACGATGTTGCGTTTCGAGAATCACTTCCTGAGGAGCCATTGTGTGCAGCAAATCTTCGTGGACTTTCACGTTTGGTACAAATCAAAGGATCAATGGGATGAAACAAAATCGAAACTCTTTCGTTGGAGTGACGACTATGGTTCTCAGGGATATGTGTCAATCATCCACGCCCTGCCACAATTCGTTGAAATGATTGTGAATTATTCTCACATCATACAGATGAGACATCGAGCTCCCTCCAACGCTTCTCCTGGTAGTTTTCAACGGAAGCTTCGGGACTACGGAACGTACCGTGGCTACACGTACACGATACCCGCCAAATCTCAGTGCGTGCGCTTGCCGTGTGCATGCAGCGTGACTGATGTGAAGCGAGGTGCGAGGACTACTTTTCCAGTTGGAGCACTTCCGCTACGTTGCTCTCGGACCGCTACTTTGCCTATCAATCCAGAACGTTCATAACTCAAGGCCAGGACGACAGAATAGAACCGTAGAAACTAACTCACCTTTAGCATACTACCTAGCTAACCTGCTCTACCTGTTTCTTCTTCGGATCCTGAGGGAGGTAAAAGCCGTTGATTCATGCCGAGTTTATTCTTCGTTCTTCTTACTACTAGGTACTAGTACCGGTAGGTGGGTAGCTACGAGTACCTGGTAGATCTGAAAAAGAAGAGCTGAAGAGCAGCAGCGCCAAGAAAGAGAGAACAAGAAATGAAGGGGGCCGACAGGTCCGACAAAACACGGTTTGGGATGGTAGTACTCTACCACCCGTAGTACCTCTACCGGTAGTGAAGTACTGGTACGAATAACGGTACTCTGGCGCCTTTCCACGTACTATCTTCAAATTCATTAATAGGAGTTGTGTCTGAACTACCCCGCGAGATTTGCGACTTTCGAACAAGAATGCCTCTGATTTGCCACTCTTCTTGTTCTTGTTGTTGCTCTCTAGAGAGAGCCACAAAGGATAAAGAAGTGGACTGGGAGGAAAGGATAGTTCCGATTAGTAGTAGGTAGTAGTAGCTCGCTAGAATTAAAAGTCAACCAAAGTCTTCTGAGGTCTTCTCAGTATCTAAGAGTACAGGGGTTTAAGGAAAATTGTGTTACCATATTAAAACAAGCAGAATCGGAGTGTGATAGGAGGTAAGTACCGTAGCTGCCTACCGGTAGCAACTAGGCCGCAGCAGCTCCCTTGCTGCTTGAAACATGCAAAGATACGGTGTTGGTCAAGACGTCTTGCCAGCATTCACGGAGGAGCCGAAGTTGACATTGTCTTTCTGAGTGTAGAAGCCTGTTCACAGTAGTTCCTAATGTTGTAGCCAAACCATTTGCTTCTGTGTGGTGACCTTGGTCCCAGAGCAGTTGGAAAAGATTGTTCATGGCAACAACACCGAGCTCGAGGGGGTAGGTGCTCTGCATTCCATTGCGGTTGGCACAGAGATCACACAGTTGGACCACCATCCCATACAGCCTTGTTGCCTTGGCAATTGAGTCTGATGTACTGATCGATCGGCCCACCTTGTGCTGGATCACGGAAATGTTGAAGATAATGGTGGCAGCCACCACCGTCCCGACGTTGGAGAGCGACTCGTTCTCAAAAATGTATGCCGCCAACACGTCGCGACACAGGATCGGTCTTCCGTAGACGAAGCACTCAGATAGTGACCATCCATCGTCGTTTCTCAGTGCGAAGGCTGAACCACTGGAAGCTTGTGTAGACTCTCCGGTGGGTACGAACCGCACTGGTGTTGCAGACTCTGGTGAAGCCTCTTGATAGCTCGGAAGGCGTCTCTTGATAGTTGTGAGAGATGTTTGTAGGATCCTGTTGGCTTCATCCTCATGGCCTGTAATAAGGGCGAGATTTACGGCATGGTCGTTGGCAGCGACAACGTCAAGTAGGATATTCATGATTTCAACTTGTAGTTTCTTTGTAAAATATGGCAAGCGGGGCAAAGAGCCAGCTGAGCAGCATGGGATGATTGGAAAGACCAGAAGGCGTGTGCAACCGATTCCCTTGGCAACCAAGACATACATGCCGTTTCCTACTTATGGTACTGAGTGAAGAAAAATCTCCTTCAACCCCCATAAATACCACCTCGTATTTATAGTTTCGTTCCATTCGCTGGCCTCCGACATTCTTGTAGCACATTGTAGACGATGTATTTATAGTTTCCTTGTCGTTCTTGGGTGGAATTCGGCTGTCTGAGTGTTGCGGTCTCCATTTCAATCAGAAAGGCCGGTGACTTTATTACTTGTTGGATGTGGTGATGATTGATGTGACGATGAGCGTAGAATGGCAGTCTCACTTCTCCGAGATTGGTTTGGCCTATCAGCATCAACCATCACACAGAAACGAAACGAGCTCAATGCTCGTTGTACCAGGTACGAGTACACCGGTAATAATAGTCTCACACCGGCAATGAGATTGCCGGAATTTTCTCTCACCCCCAATTGATCCTCCTTTTCCGGAAGAGGAGTACCTGGTGGTAAGCACTTGCTTGTATCATCGTGGGTGCCCTACCAGCGAAGAGTTCTTGTTCTTCTCTATACAACGCTACAGCGGCACTACAGCAGTCGTACTGCCTCGTCCTCCGTACTACTGATGACAAGAATTGTCGGAGCAACAGTGGCTGGCGCCGTCGCAGTAGTTCAACATCGTCTTATAAATCCCCTCAGAAACCAAACTCCGTCGTCGGTGGTGCAGCATAAGCGCCGGTGTAAATAATACTGGTAACTCTGGTATATCAATGAACTACTAACTACCGGGACTACTCCGACAATACTGTCTCCTGTTGCGGTGTTGAGGAAGACGATTATTTGCTGAGTGTGAACAACAATGGAAGCTATTCCTCCTACTTCCTATAGCAATATAGTCACAAATAGTTCTTGTACAAAATAGAGAACATGGCATTGATTCTTAGCACATGCTACTGACGACTGACGACTGACGACTGACGATGTGACGATGGATCCTGTAGACGAGGGTTGTGAGGAAATTGTCGATCCAATATTCTGCTGTACCAGTAGCGCCAGAACAACCCTGTGTAGCAAGTGATGAGAGCTAAACTCGCCAATACAAACCTCCTTTACAGTCGAACACCCCAAGTGTCCGTTTGTCCGATTCCATTCCTCCAATGAAACAAGTGGCAATGTTTTACATGGACGGAATCTTTAAGTCTCTCTTGGAGGGCACCGAAAACTGGACAGTAATTAGTAGTAATACAACAACGGCTGGCCACAACATGGGAAGCCAAAAGAATGTTTCGCCTCGTGAATGGGAAGAGAAACAAACGAACAGCGTCAGCAGCCTTTTAGCATCTCATGCAAGTAATATTGTTGTTGGTTTTCTCCCTGGCGGTCCATGACAGTCAGTCGTCGTCTGACGCCTCGTTCGTCATCTCCTCCTGCTCTACCGTTCTTGTTGTAGTCCTACCGCTTGGCAATTATTCCAATCCGTCGGATGCAATTTTGAGGACAGGTACCGTAGATCCAGGTTGCTCTTCATCCTGATCTCCCCAATCAATTCCTCGGGCTTTTTCCCAGCCTTCTTGTAGGATCTTTTGAATTTCGGATTTGGCATCTTCCACCGAAACAACGGGAATCCGAAATCCAATCCGGAATTCATCCGTCCATTCTTTGGATCGCCGGGAGGTATCCTTGCGCGTCACACGAACATCCATTCCCAGACGATCAATGGAGGTTACACGAACATTTTGCACCACAGTCTTTTCGGGGGTTCCCTGCTGTGGAGGCGGCAAGAGGAGCATACGGGCGGCATCCAACAGATCATCGGTATAGTATTGGTTCAATTGATGGATCATATGCGGTGCTTCATGCGCCAACAAGTCTGGTTTGGCTTGTTGATAATCTTCTACTTGAATCCATTGGGCCGCCACTCCAAAGCCTCCCACATAATAGATTTGTTGGGGCACCATGCGATAAAAGGAAAAGTGTGGACTGTCAAGGATTTGTTCGGCGTAGGTATGGGTCAAACGAAAGCGCATGCGCAAGAGATCCAAATCGGGAGCAGGGTTGATGAGAGGATCAATCTTTTCCATGACACCCACCAAGGAACAGCGGCCCAGCAATTGTCCCTGTTTGGCAGTAGCATCGCTGTTTTTGCCGGTACTGCTGTCATTTTCTGCCACGGGAGTATTCAATTGCGCAAATAGGGAAACCATAGGATGACTTTGTATGTTTTGTGTATGAACGGAACGGTCGTTGAGCAAGAAGACGGGATTTCCCATGTCATCGAGGATATAGTCCACATAGGATCCAAAGGGAGACCCTTGAATGCCCGGGCGTGTGGATGTCGTACACAAGGTACCAGCAGTCGAAAGGGACGTAACGGTTTTTGCTTTTTCAAAGACATTGAGACGTAGTTGCCAGGCTACTTGTTGGGCTCGTTGCTCTGTTTGTGGCTCCGGGCTGGTGGGTGTAGTACTCGCAGTGGTGGAAGATGATGTTTGGGTTGCCGTTTCGGTTTGTGCAATGGGAGGAACGTTCGGTTTGGCATCTGGTGGTTGCTGTGGATCGGATTGTATAGGAGGAGCGGCATGATGCAATGTTTGGGATCCAACATGGGCGGGAACCAGAACTGGAGTCCAAAAAGCTTGGACAGCTGTAGGAGAACCTGTCATCATTAGCACAAGTAGTAGTGATAACCACCCAAACACATGAACTTGTGCGTGCACTTGTAGCAATATCGTTGTACCAACAAATAATTGGGTTCCTTTCATGTTGTCTAGAAGAACGTGGGGTAGTTTGGATGTTGTACCGTTGCAGCAATAATGCTGTTGTTGTTGTTGTTGGGTTGTGTCAACCACTGTCGTCACCAATCATGGCAAATATGGCAGGATGGATCTTGTGTTCCAACTGGGGGAATCAGGAATCCAAAATGCTACTGGTCCGTTGTAGATGCGCGCACCTTGTGGTGGGTGGGTGGAGCCTCGAAGATACGTGAATCTACGACCAGACCGAATGGAATGGACCTCTTCCCTTACGTAGACGCAGTACGACAACAGGTGGAGGGCTTGGTCGGATGAATGAAAAAGTCATACAAGTCATCGAGTCGTCCAAGGCACGCTGCCCGATTCAACAAAGACGATTGGGGAAGTTTGGATTACTACATCGGCTTGTGTAGACATTGGTAGTTTTTCGTGTTGTTCCGTTTCATCTCTTTTTGAGCGTTTCTAACAAAGAACAAGGACAATAAAGTCATGGCGGACTTGTTTGCTGGATTGTCAGTGAATCCTGCTGCTTCCCCCGACAAGAAGCAGTCTCCAACGGTCAGCATATCCAAGGAAAATGGTGCTCCCGTAGATGCAAGTGTTGCTACTACTGCTACTGCTACTACTGCTACTACTGTTGCTACTACTGCTACTGCTACTACTGCTACTACTGTTGCTACTGCTACTACCACCGCCACGGTTGCCCCTTCCCCTCCCACTACTCCTAGTGCTGCCGCAAGAGAAGCCGCTTCCATGACGAGTGCGCCAGCTACGGACAAGCTGTTGGGATTGTTGGGAGGTCCTCCACCAGCGTCCCCACGACGTGTCCCAGCGTCTCCCACTCGAACCCCAAAATCACAGGCGACGCCTCACAAATCTACAACACCTTCCATGCCTACCCCTGTGCCGGCACCGGCGCCGTCTATGCAACAAAATGCTTCCAAATCTGCTGCAACTACGAGCACGGATCCTGTGGAACCTCCTTCTCTTCCAACCTCCCCCGTGCGTTCCGCAGCTAGTAGTGCCACATCACCTCCACACTCAACCACCAAACCTACACTGCGGGGCATAGGTCAGGTGGTCACGCCCGTGCCACACGATGAAGTGGCCATGCGCCTCTTTCGAAAGTTTGCTCAAAAGACCAGGCCTCACGTTCCTTCCAGTCATGGTGGGTCCAAGTCCAACTCTATCATTGGATACCTCTTTGGGTCTCCCACAGTCTATGATTCCAAGTTTGATGCTTACAAATCCCTCATGCAACCCATCTTGGAGGGAACTTATGATGAAGCCGACGCGCCCTTGGCGATTGCCCGCTTTTGTCATCTACTCAATGTCTGGGGTCATGCCAGTGCACACATGGCGCAAGTCGAGTCCACCTCGTCCTCGACCTTTCAAACCTTCTCGGACATTTTGGCGGCTGGTTTGGATACAGCTACAGCTCTTGTGACGCACGGATGTTTGGATGCTGTCAAGATTAGAGATGTAGAACACCAAACCAAGTATGCGGTGGATGTTCTTTGTGAAAGTATCTTTTCCCTCGACTTGTCGCAGCCCCGTGTCGAGTTGGCAGCCGTCAAGTTCCTCTTGTCCACAGGCTGTCGCGTCCTTCCCTCCTCTGAAGCCATGTTGCACGGAACACATCTCTTGCAGACCATTCGCATCCTGTATCATGTCTACTTGACGACCGACACAGATGCCAACAAGACTACGGCCCGAGCCAGTTTGCAGCAGTTGGTCACTTCTGTCTTTGTCCGAATGATTCATGCTACCGACATGGACAGCGACGGTGATCATTCCGATGCCGAGTTTCCAACAGAGCATCACAGGGATGCCTTTTTGGTCCTCCGCAGTTTGTGCAAACTCTCCATGCGTGCACCCCCTTCTCATTTGCATTCCCATGTGGGATTGCAGGCTGGAAACAGCAACACCACTTGGGATGCTCAGTCCAATGCCCTCCCTCTCTCGCCTTCCTCCCAACATGTCGCAGCACAACAGGATACGTTGGATGGTATGCTCGACAAGCACAATGAAGCGTCTCTCGTGTATACACAAGCCATCCACCCCGCCTTGGAGTCCAAACTGTTAGCTTTGGATTTGCTTCTCTATGTTTTGCAAACGACTCCTATGACGACCGACTTTGTGCAACATTCTGGTCGATCCTTTCATGCTGCAGTCCGCAACTACTTGTGTGTGAGTCTACTCAAGAATTGCACCAGCGATGACACTCGTGTTGTCCAGTTAAGTCTCCGCGTCTTTGTTCCCTTGGTGCGCAATTTCCGTTCCATTCTCAAAACGGAGATTGAGGCCTTTGTCACCAATGTCTTTTTTGTCATTTTGGATTCTCCCAATTCCCCCATGGAACACAAATTGTTGGTCGTCACTCTCTTTCATGAAATTTGTTCCGATCCTCAAACGTTGGCAGAACTCTTTTTGAATTATGACTGTGATTTGAGTGCTGTCGATCTGTTCCATCGCATGATCAATACCTTGGGTAAGGTGGCACGGTCGTTGGAAATGTCGGCAGCCGCAGCCGCGGCGGCAACCTTGTCCTTTTCCGGGACAACAAGGATGGAGAATGAACGACGAGCGCATCGAAATTTGCGACTGGAGGCGATGCGAGCGTTGAAGCAAGTCTTGGCCAGTTTGTATGGAACCATTGTGCAACCCATGCCTCTGAACAGTACCAAGGCTACCAGTGCGGACAAAAAGGTCGAAAACGGAACCGCCGCAACAACCCCCGTGGATTCAGAAAAGGCAACGGCGGAGCCCGAGTCGGCAACTCCACCCGCATCCAATGAATCACCCAATTTGGTGGAAAACTATGGATCCAAAAAGAAGCGACGGGAAGAAGAATCCGAAATTATGTTGCGTTTCAACATGAAACCAGCTGCCGGAATTGCCTATGCCGCCAAATGTGGTCACGTCGATGGATCGGATCCTGACGATGTGGCCCGTTTCTTGTTGGCCAACAAGGATAAATTGGACAAGACACAAATTGGAGACTATTTAGGTCGCGAGCCCGAATATCAAGGTGGATTTGCCGTCAAGGTCTTGCACAGTTATGTGAATACCTTGGATTTTGCTGGAATGGTATTTGATGATGCCATTCGTCATTACTTGAGTGGATTCCGATTGCCGGGTGAAGCACAAAAGGTAAGTTGGGGGGAATTCGAACCTCGTTTTGTGCACTATGTATCGTGGGGCTGACACATTCATGTTCTTTTCCGTGTTTTTTTTTAGATTGATCGATTCATGGAGCGCTTTGCGGAACGGTTCATGGCACAAAATCCCGAGGTGTTTCCCACTGCCGATGCTGCGTTCATCTTGTCCTTTTCTATCATTATGCTGAACACGGATTTGCACAACCCCGCCATCAAGGAAGAGAGGAGGATGACCAAGGAAGGGTTCATTCAAAACAATAGGGGAATCTGCGATGGTCAGGACTTGCCACATGACATGTTGAGGGAGATCTTTGACCGCATAAAAACAAATCCTATCAGTCTCAAAGAAGATGACGATGCCAGAGAGCGCGTAGGAGAGACCGCTGCAACCACCACAAGTTTGCAATCTGCTCTCAGTCCTGCTGCATTCTTCACGCGTCCCTATGAGGACGAGGATCGTGCCAAAGAGAGTAACTTCATCAAGGAGCGTGATCAGATTGTTCGGACTACCGAGTCCTTGTTGCGACGTCGTCGGCAAACAACAGATGGGCGAAGCCACAGAAGGTCAAGGTCCAATAGTCAGACAGCAAAGCATCCTGCTGTCAAGTATGTCCGTACCGAGGACAGTGGTTTGCGGGATGAATACGTGTCTCCTATGTTTGATGTAACATGGGGGCCTGCGTTGGCAGCCTTCTCAACAGCCATGGAATCGGCAAATGGCACCGTTGGAGCTCTTTTGGCTATTGCAACAGACGAGGAATTGGAAGAAGCTGCCGCCAACGCCGCCGAGACCTTTGAAGTCTGTCTCACGGGATTTAAGTATGCCATTTGCACGGCTGGTTTGTGTGGAAACAATGTAGCCCGTGACGCCTACATGTTGGCGTTGGTTCGCTTCTCGCAGCTTGGAACTGGAACCTTGTTGGAGCCTCGACATGTAAGATGTGTCCAGACCATGTTGGAGTTGGCTAGATCCGATGGAGAACTCCTGGGTTCGAGTTGGGAGCACGTCTTCAAGGCGTTGAGTGAAATCAACCGATTCCATCAACTGTTCCATTTGCTTGCTCGCAACGATCGAGCTGTGGCGCAAGCAGCAGCCCGCAGAAGAGCTCGGCTGGAAGAACGAGAGCGTCGTCTACGTGAACGACAGGCTCGACGAGCTGCCAAAGAAAACAGCGACAGTTTGGATGATTCCTCCAACAGCTTGGGTGCCAGTGATGGAGACCTTTCGGTGGATGATGCTGATCTATTCTCGGATTCTTCCGAGGTGGACTACGACGAGGAAGACATGGATTCCAAGGAAATCGATGAAGCTAATGCCCGTAGCATCTACGAAGGTGTTTCGGAGTCTGTCATTGAAGCTATTTATGAGAGATCTTCGTCATTGAGCACATCGGCTGTCAATGAGTTTATTCTACAGCTTTGCCGAGTATCTCGAATGGAAATTTCGCACTATGGTGGTGGTGTCGGCGGTGAAAACAACCACGTTGACTTGACACAAGTCCAGTATCGTCAACATCATTCGATTTTGCAAGAAGTTGAGGGTTTCCATCATCATCAACCAAACATCTACAATCTTCAAAAGTTGGTCGAAGTGACTCACTACAACATGGATTCACGACCAAGGTTGGTGTTCGCCGATATTTGGACTCCCGTTTCAGCCCACTTGACCAGCACGGCTTTGCATATCAACCCTGCGGTGGCGATGTATGCTGTGGATTCTTTCCGGCAATTGTGCATCCAGTATTTGCAGCGTGAGGAATTGGGTATGTTTGAGTTCCAACGTAGGTTTTTGAAACCATTGGAAACTGTCATGGCAAAAGGCCAGGTTCACACGACCAAAGAACTGCTTCTCAAGTGTGTGGAGCGGTTGATTCTCATGTTTGGAACTCCGAGTGACGAGCCAGCACAACGTGGACAGCTCCGTAGTGGATGGAAGCCAATTCTGAAGATCTTGGGTCTCGCTGGCAAGGACCCAGACCTGGACATTGCAGCCTTGGGATTTTCATTGCTGACAACGCAACTGGCGCCTGTTCTTGATCCTGAGGGAACTACCAGCGTGAAGACTGTACCTGCAGTTCTGTTGGAAGAGCGTTTTGTTGACTTTGTAGACGCCCTGCTCGTCTATGTGGCCGGTCCTCACGAAGCCATGAGCTTGACTAGCCTGGAACATTTGGTTTCTCTTGCCCGGTTCTTGGCGGATGAAGATTATGCTCTGCCTCTGATTAAGAAGCGAGCAAGCACTGCGATTCCAGAGGAGAAAGAAGATGCTCCCGACAATTGCTCCAACGCAGAGTTGGAACTGTGGTGGCCCATTTTGTTGGGTATTTCCAGAGCGGTTGGCGATGACCGCAAGGCGGTGCGGTCCAAAGGTTTGGAGGTTCTTGGGGAGATTGTCACGTCTCATTTCTGCCCTTCAACGAAGGATGAAGACGAGTCGGAGAAGCAACGTCATATCCAGTTGCTGCAGCTTGTATTCCGAGGAATTTTGGCTCCGGTCTTGGAGTTTGCAGAGCCCAGTTCAGGGGACACCAAACCACCCCAGCTTCCAGAGGATTTTGATCGTTTCATGACAGGATCAAAGTCTAGTGAGCCGGCTAGCAAGATGCAGCCAACTTGGTTGGATACAACGTTTGATCAGTTCATGGATGCCTGCGTTCTTATTTACGTCCGATCTGTTGAGTCATTTGGAGATGATGTTCTCGTGGAAGAGCTATTTGCAATGTTGAATAGTTGTTTGCTTTCTGATTCAGGGGCTTTGGTGGTCCGTGGTCTTCGACGATTGGAGCAATTCTTGATGAGTGACATGGATTCAAAGTTCTTGAGCGACGATACATGGGCAACCGTGGGTCGCATGATTCGTCGAAGCCTGAGTGTGCGCAGTCTTCCAAGGGCCGCCAATGGCCAGGGAACCGTGGCAAATTCTGACGACAGCGAAAGTCAACAGAATGGAAGTGTTGCCGACGAAGAATACGAGGAATCCATTAGGGAATTCTTCATGGAAGACAATATTCTATCTGATCGCAGATACATTGGTAGCAACGCTGTCTACATCATGGGCACGTTGTTGGGTGCAGAGCGCTTCGAGCAGTCATTGGGCACTCGATGGCGACTGTTCCTAGTGTCTGGGTTAGGAAAGGCAATTCGAGATTATGAACAGGCAAGCTCTATTCTGTCGACTCGCGAATCCAAGCAAAAGGGGTACGTAAAATCTGGCAATTGATTTGTTATTTCTTTGGATCACTTTGACTTACAAGGTGTATCACTTCACAGACCCGACTACTTGGAAACAGCTTTCTATGGAAGGAGATATATGAACAGATTTTTGCTTCAGTTGGCGGCCACAAATCTGTCAGCGGACGCTTCAAGTGAGCAACTTGCAAATGTTCAGGCGCTTCTGAAAGAGCAAACACAGAATTTGGCGACTGAGTTCTTGGAGAGGGAGGCTGTCGCACAAGGGGGTGACAAGGGTGCCCGTGCCGTTATGCTATATGAACGCACTGCTAGTGCTTTCAGGGACATGCTAATTGGATACAGAAACCTACCAGAAGAGAGGTTGGCAAATTTGGATTGGCTAGATCCACTGCTGGAGTCTTGTATGCACACGGAAAACGAGTCAGTTCGCTCAGCTATCCAGAAGTTCTTGCCTCCTGTGGAAGAGGAAGTAGTGGTACCCCCTCCGGAGGGAGAAGCACCAGGTGGCGCCGAAGTGGACACAGAAGAGGTGCCCCCCGAAGATGCAGCTACGGAAGCTGCTGCCGAAGCGGAGGAAGAGGCAACCACGCAAGAGTAGAGACATGTTTACGATCGCTCTAGACTTAGATTCTGACTTTCCAGTTTCTTCCCTAGGCTTTAATTGACTCCAAAATTTCCTTTCCACCCATGTATGGTCGAAGAACAGTGGGAATTACGACATCTCCATTGGGGCATTGATAGTTCTCTAGAATGGCGACCAAGGTTCGTCCCACAGCCAGACCACTCCCATTGATTGTATGGCAAAGCTCTGGTTTCACCTTCTTCTTTTGAGGGGCATCGGGTCGGTACCTCAGTGCCATGCGTCGCGCCTGAAAGTCTCCAGTATTGCTACACGACGAAATTTCCCTAAACTGACTAGGCCCTGGAAGCCAAACTTCCAAATCGTAACAATGTTTCGCAGCAAATCCGATATCACCCGAACATAACCTTACTTTGCGATACGGCAATTCCAGCGCTTGAAGGCATGCCTCTGCGTGACTTGTGAGGAGTTCATGTTGGGCATCGGAATCCTCTGGGGTGGTAATTTTGACCAGCTCTACCTTGTAGAATTGGTGTAACCGAAAGAGCCCCCGGGTGTCCCTACCGGAGCTTCCAGCTTCAGACCGGAAGCTTGGAGTCCAAGCGACGTAGGAAATAGGTAGTTCCGTGTGATCCAAAATAGAGTTGGCATGCATGTTGGTGACAGGCACCTCCGCGGTAGGGATCAAAAACGCGTCTTCTCCATTGCAGGTATGGGACTTTGTGTCAATGGCAAACAAATCCTCTTGGAATTTGGGAAGTTGTGATGTTCCTTCCAGAGCCGAACGGCTCACAATAAAGGGAACACTGACCTCGGTATAACCATGTTGCTGTGTGTGCATCTCCATAAAATACATACCTAGGGCACGCTCCAATTGGGCTACACCTCCACTCAGGGCAGCAAAACGGGAGCCACTCATTTGGACTCCAGCTTTGATTTGATAGCCATTCAACCCTTCAGCAATTTCATCATGCCATTTGGGCTCCATGTCTTCCGTCCAACCCAATCGACGGGGAAGCTCCGTAATATCTCCCCAGCTGGAAACCAGCTCGTTTTGTGTATCATCGTCTCCATCGGGAACGCAATCATCCAAAAGATTGGGTAAACCTGCCAAGAGTTTATCCATAGTAGACTGAATTTCTTCCAAGGTGGCTTCCACTGCCTGTGCCTTTTCAGCAGCTTGTTGGGAAATCTCCTTTTGCTTCTCCACTTCAGAGGCATCGGCCTTGTCTCGCATGAGTTTCCCAATCAAGGCGCTGGCCGACTTGCGCTGGTGCAAAAAATCATCTCGTTGACCAATCAAAGAAACACGTTGGGATTGCAAAGATGCAATGGTTTCGGCTGCTTCCAGAGCTTGGTCGGAAGCCCGTCGGGACTTCAAATGAGAAAGGACCATATCGGTATGGGAGGAAATTGTGCGGAGATCCATAGACATGCCTTGTCGCGAGAGACGAGAAGGCGGATCCATAGTAGGAGGTTCACTGGAAGAAGCGAGACATCGTCGCACCAGGGGACGACTCAACCCCAATGGGAGTTTCCAAGCCGACGATGGCTGGTGTGTCATCATCCAAACAGCAAGAGAGGCCATGATGAAGTAGTTGTAGAATCGGAAGCTGCCAAGTTGCATACACAGTATGATTCTTTTGTTGTCGACGTTGATTGGTTGATGTTTGTATAGAATAACAAACACGACGCCGTAACTAACAAACAGTACGATACCACCGACTACCAACAACGACAGGAGGTTGTGAAAAATGGAGAGAATCTTTTTGAGCGGTTGATGGTCGAGATTCGAGATCAAGATTGGTTCCCGCGGGATTGGTTGAGGAAGATTTTTGGGTGGTTATTTGGATGTCACGAAATGGCGGAGTTCGCCAATCAAAAATGGTTTGAGTCTCGTCACAACTTTAACGCCTTCTACTCGAGCAGCAGAAACTTCCTACCTCTAGCTGTGACTGGTGGATCTGACACATGTTCAACAAGTTGTGTGTGTGAGATTGAGATATTGTAGTTGAGAAAAGTACCTTGAGAGTGATTTGTCTACAGTAGTTACCTCTCAAGCTTCCACCATGTCGACGCCAGTCTCAGTCGATGCTCCTTTGACTGCGTATTTGACAGGAGAACCTCAACAAGAAGAAGATCTCCAGTCCAAATTGCAGCAAATGATCCAGCTGCAGTACGAAGAACAGCAGCATGTCGCCCGCGAGTATTACATGTCCGACGGTAGGGACACTATTGATTGGGGGAACACCACCGCAGCTACGTTGGATGCTCCACCTACAGAAGGAATCAATTGGAGTTCTTCTTTTTTGGATCCTACTTTCGCCAGCCCATTGGGAACTCCCCCGCAACGATCTTCCAGCCCGAATCTTCCTCACCATCCAGGCGTTGGTCGGGGAACCCTGGTATTTTCAAACACCTACAAAGCCACTCGAGCCTCCAGTAACAGCCCCGTCCATCAACGACAACGCAGCAAAAGCCCTCGACCCATTTCTGCAAAACAACCCGCCAAGCCACAACCGGCGGCGCAACCAAAACCTATTGGATATGGGGCGCTGTCGTCATCTGTGAAAGTCGTTGTTCCAACCAAACCATCTCTTCCTGTCCAGGAGGAACCTCCACCGGCTTCTGTAAATACGGCCTTTAATCCCATCGCCAACTATCACCAAGAACAACAAACCGGCGCTCCCGATCGATCGAACTCTTTTTCGGAACCCACACTTTCTGCTTCTACAATGTGCTGTCTATCTGCACCTTGTGTTCGTCTTATTTCAAAAGAAAAAGCACAAGAGTCTTTTTGTCAGGGTGCCATTGATGGTCTATTACTTGGTTCTGTCATGGTCTCTGGCTGGAATGCCTTGGCATTCTTGAGGAGAACGACGCCCTGGCACGATCGGTTAACTATCCTTGCCTTTGGTGCTGCCACTACAATAGCCAATGCGGTAGGTGTGGCAATTGAACATGTTTGGACAACCTATCGTTCATCTACATGGCAAGAACGGGAGCGACGAATCGTCAAACGCCAGTTGCGAAGGGCCAAGGGGGAAATCAAGGCTGCCCTTGTGGACCATTTGGTTACGGTAGGGATGCTACAAAATGATGCTACGTACTTGGTCAATGCACTGGAAGGGTATCCGGAACTATTTGCTAATCTGCTACGGGGTGATGCATTGTGGGCTGGTATGGAACGATCCCCTTCGCCAGCGACGAGTCAATCAAACATGATTTCATCAGGAAATCCATTCGCGTCGTATAGTTCTTTACAGGATGCGGCAGAATCACCTTTGAGTGAAGTCGAAATGGCTGTCCGCAAGAGTCAACAAACGAGCTTTATGCGCTTGTTGGGATTTTCACTCTTTGCCAATATACCATGCTTTCTTTGGTTGATCTTGCCTTACTGGATGGGTGGATCACACGTATCATCTTCTTCAACAGCACACGACACCATGAGTGGTTCGACATCCGGATTGTCGATTCCAACGGTAGTGTCTGTGTTGTCGTTGTGTATGGGTTGGATGCTGGGAATGTGGAAAAGTCAATTCGAGCCAACGCATTCTCTGATTGTGGGTGTGGAAACTGTGATGTGTCTCTTGATGGGTATTCTCACTGCTTACAGTCTGGGGTATCTATGGAATGCAATGCTTAAACAAAATGACGATCTCTAATACGTTTTGTTAGTGATATGTTGTATGTACAATTGTGTGGTGGATTGGCGTCGAACGTCGTTGTTCGCTGGAAAAACACAGTCTCACGTAGCAGTGACCAGCTTGAGGTGGTCACGAGGAGCGTTCACCTGATATCCAACAACCCTTCCTTTCTTGGGGACAGCCGCTGAAGGTTGGTCTATGACATCGACATTCTTCCCTAAATTTTTGCTTCGATGATTGACCAGCATTGTGAAATAGGCAGATTTTTCTTCTTTGGAGAGCGTTGGCCGTTTGATAGCTGTGTCGTTGTTAGGCGTTTCCACCGATGATGTTTCAAAGTTAGCGGGTTCGTCAATCCATGCTACTTCGTATACAGTAGGTGTTGCGTTGAACTGAGCAAAGCAGTAGGACATTTCTTCGACCGACAAGTCATGACCCAAGAGAACCACCGAAGGAGTGCCACACCACCGCGTTCCTTTGTTTGTGACTATATGTGGAGCCGCCTGTATGTACGTCATGGAAGGTAATTTCCCTGCGTGATACGCTTGGTCCAACCAAATCCCAACACTGACATCTTCCCCTTGGTATCGATGTAGGGAGGCAGAGTTTTGATCAATATACGACACGGCTGGGCGGCTGAGAACATATCCCGCAGAACCTTGTGCCCACATGGGGTAATAGTCGCCGGGGTACGTTTCCACTGATTGAGCCCACTTGCCAGTCCGAGACACCATGGAATGAGGAACGATCTTCCCGATCCACATGGGCACGTGCGCATTGTACTTTTGGAGATATTGGTGAAGAGCAGAAGGACGAACAAAAGTGTCATCATCTGCCTTGACAAACCATTGGATAGAAGATGGGAGCTCACTCAAAGCCCAATGAAATGCTTGAACCAACTTTTCCGGCAAGAGACGATACGATTCTGCCATGGGAAGCACCAACAGGTCCCCAAATTTCTCCTGCTCGCGCCACAAAATAGCGTGATGATGATTTATGCAATCCTTTTTGGATGACGTTGTCAAGGCTAACCTTCGATGATGCAGCCCGTTATTATTCGGCTTGGAATTGTTGGGTGCTCCGCCATCCTTTGCCTGCTCGGCTTGCCGAAGCCAGTTGCGGATTTCATCTTGGTGTGGGGAGCCAAATGTCTCTGTGGTGTTGCAGCTGGAGTAACCCACCACAAAATAGTAATGAATATGATCATGGTTGATCAAATTCTTGGTCCAGGTTTCTCGGATGGATTGTCTTTGATCTAAATGATCTTGATGACTGAGAATCAGTACCACAATATGAGGACTTGCGGTGGGCAAGCTGGGACGTGGAAACCAAAAGGGTTGGAAAGTTACGGATTGGTTGGGAGCTGTAGGCGCCAATTTCCAAGAGTAGGAGGATGAATCATTGAAGAGCGTGTCGTTCAAGTTAAGATAGGCAGCTGAAGCTTCCAAGGCTCGGCGTTGATGTACAAGGCGTTGCATAAACGGAGGGTTCTTCACGTCCTCCTCGGAGGGAAGAGGAGGATCTGGTCTGGATGGCAAGATAGCAGCTGGAAACGAGTGATCCTTCCAAGATTGGGATATTGCCTCACCACGAGGCGGGGATTGTTCCACCACCGGCAGAGGATCCAAGACAGGGAGTGATCGATGAAGAGAAATGAGAGAAATCAATCCCAAACTCCACATAACAGGAAGAAACCATGAAGACAGGCCCAACGTAGACCAAGGAGGCCTCCGTCGAGAGGTTCTTGACATGTTCAAGCAAGAGTCTTAGAGAGGATAAAGGATCTTCAGCGAGTTACTTGCAACAAAAGGACCCTCATCATCATTCCATTTTGGAGGTGCGTCCCAGTGAACCCTCATTGCAGCATCGGGAGTCCAAGAGTCCGGGCTCTGCAAACGACCACTACGACCCCGAAACCCCACCTTGACCTCCTCATCACATCAGACACGAAGTGCCATTCCTGTAATCCCAAAGATTCAGAGTTTTTCCGCGGGGATCCCGTAAACCTTCGGCGCACTTAATGACAGCATCGCGTACCTACGACGCGCCACTTCCATTTCGCCGAAGCACAGTACCGGTACTATATCACTCGTACAACAGCACGACAAAACACGTACCGTAGTACAGTATTATGTTGTTGTGGGGAGAATTGCGAAAGTCAGTTGTTGTTGCAGCTCTTCTCAATTGACAAAAAAGGAGGGTTTAGGTTCTACTCGCACCCTCCTCCGTAGTAGCTCTCAATTAGCTACTACCATAATAGTAGAGCTACCTGGAGAGGCGGCAGTTATATTTCCACCAATAAAGGAGGAGCGCCGATCACTCGAATGTTATAGCCCAATATTAGTGGGAAACACTGTAATTCTTGGTTGTGACAGTCAATACAATGAAGACGCGTTTGATGATGATGTCTTTGAATTAAAGGATACTTGAAGGATCGCAGGGAGGAAATGCCTTTCCCTTCCGTCTTTAAGTATTGCATGATATCATGACCTGAGAGTGATTCATTGCGCATATTCTCAATCGCGTACCGGTTTCTCTTTCGCCTCCTTCGGATGTTGAAGGACACGAAAGGGCCCGGACCAACCGCTCTTTCCTCCTCCGCAATTTCCGAGGCTATCCCGTCTCATAAAAATCGACACACACACACACAAACTATTTCACCAACGTTCCATCATCATCAGCATGACCAAACTACCACCTACGGAAGCCCCACCAACCCCCAAGGAGTTCAAAATGGTTTATCGCCTTCGTGAACGTCAACGAGAGCTAAACTTGCAAGGATACAATCTTCCGAGCACTGGTTCCCAGGATGCGATCACCTCGTTTTTGGACAACCGAGAGGATAAGATCGTTTCCTCGGCTATCCGCCCTCGCCCTAGAACCTCCAGCATGAAGCGAGTTCTTTCCATCGTCGAATCTGCCTTGCGTGTCTCCAAGGATAGAGACTAAATGCTTGGAAGCCTACCGACAATCCTTGCCTTGCCCCACCGGTAGTGGCACTCGAACAGGATATCGATCGCCCACCCATCATGGAGCTTATACAGCTCACTGCAAACGCACAATGCATGGCGATATTCTTCTGATACCTCCAGGTGTATACAGACCAAATCGGAAGTCCAGCTTTAAATTGTTTCAACGATGGAATGTGAAAACTTTTGCCATAGATATGTGCATTCTCTGCAGTACTAGAGCCAACCCATTTTTTCACTGACTCTTCCTATGGGACTCCATACTCACTACTAGATTAAAAGATAGAAGGTTGTGTGAATGTTTCTTTCATCAATTCTGTTGGGATATCTTCTCCAAATCATGCATGGTGAGCTTTTGGAAAGAGTAGAACACCACCCATCATCACCACGTCCTCCAATACAAACACGAGCATGCTGTATTAACAAATCTGGTCCTAGTATGTCGGCCTTACATTGCTAGCTCCTTCAACTACAAGTACCATCCTTTGCTGCATCCTAGTAGGAAATCTAAACTACTCAAGAAGACCTACCTAATAACCTTAGTGAGAAGAAGTGTACCGGTATCAGATTTTCCAACTTTCTTGGAGCATACTTTTCATTCACTGAGGTTAACTACCAGTAAAGTAGCAACGTTGTCATCACCTTCCGCTCCTTTGCCCAGCAGAGCAAGAAGGAGGAGACTCGTCACTCAGAGGTAGTAGAAGAGTACGACTACGTAGTTAATGAACATCACCCTTCTTTTCTGCTGCAGATCATCCTCCGCTTTCAAAACCCCAACGACCAACGACATTCTGATCTTCTCCAGGCAGAAGAATTGACACTCACAACTCTCTTGTTGTGGTTTGTGGTTGCTTGCTTCTCCCGTACTAGCGTTTGTGCAACTTACTAGAACTACGATCACCAATCACCAATCACCAATCACCGACGGCGGCGGTCGCCACCTCCGATTACAACAACCGTCATTGACGAACAGTCTTTGTTGTCGGTTAGAAGTCCAGTGAAGCTTTCCAAGCGAAGTGAGAAAAACCAAACAATGACACCAGTACCAGTTTTCACTCCTCATGGTGATTCTTATTTATTAATAGCAGGAAGCAGAGAATTTCTTTCCATGAATTAACCTGGATTGCAAGACACTCACGGGTACAAACAACGTGTCGTATCAGTCTTGTGATGTGCTAGGTATCCACTGAACCTCAAACAACTTCAACAAGGAATTGATCCCCACCAAGGCATCTGTAAAAAAATGTAACTGAAGAAAAGCAAACATATTATTCCAGCCTAACAGATACATCTCTCGCAGCTTCTCACATCATGAGAAACAACCAATTCAACCAGCGACAAACACAACAGCAAAGCTGTCAGTTGACTAGTAGTACTGGTCGTGCCCCTTATTCGACTACGATAGAACGACAGATATTGGGGAGCCGTCCTCCATCTCAAGCACCCCAAGAAAATGGCGACGAATTGCCTCTTTTGCTTTTCCATTCCGGTATCCATAGTGAAAGATTGCACACTTGGGCAGCTACCGCTGACGATATCATTCAAATCATTGATGAAGCCCTTCAAGTTTGCAGTGCGGTGGAGAGTTGATCGGATGCTGCCTTGCAGCGATTTTTTGGCAAGTTACATCTACTCATGTTTGTAAGATGGTTTCAACTCTTGGGATACTGTTTCTGTCGATATCTATGGGTAACAAATGAACAAGAATAGTACTAAAGAAGGAATTTTCAGTTTTACTAGTTTTTCCACAATGATTGCAACCCCAACTGAATCAGATCTAGGAAGCTTCTTGACCACGGTCTCGGCGCCCCAAAATCAGCCGGTTCCTCTGGGGGCAGATGGATTTCGAGTGCAGTATGAACATTCTCAGTGCAGTCTTACATGAATCCGCGCTCTTTCAATTTGCCCTGTAACAAAGGACCCCAATGGTTGTCGATCTGACCGTTCACGAAGCAATTGTACAGCCAACCATTTGCATCATGTGTGCTCTTGTGAGAATTCTCATCCTCCCCTTCTGGCCAGGGAAATCCTATTCGACAGGTTTCACTATCGGAATAGTTGGCATGACAATTTTTCATCCACCCAGTAGTGTCCTGCCGAGCTATTGCTTTGCTGTGAAGCATCAAGCCTTCATTTACTTCGTCACCGAAACGAGTCAATGGGTCGGGTGCCAACCCTTTTGACCCAAACTTCTTTATGAACTCAAGATACGGCAGCAGGGTGGTCTTTGTAATGGTTGAGTAGTGTACAAAGTGTTGGGTGACATAATCCGGTCGGTACAGCTGCTTCTCTGCAGGCATAACTTGACCCTTTTGACCGGGCTTGAACCGGTCACAATTGTACCCTTCTAGGTAAGTTGTGTCGTTTCGAATACTCAGCTCGAAGCACGGCTTATCACCACGGTCACAGTACTCTCTGCCTTCCAAGTTCTCGGGTGGGTTGATGTGCGTCATCCTAGGCCATGCCCTCCAAGACGCAAAAGAAATGGCTTTAGTATTGTCCTTGTCGAGCTTGTCCAGCAAAGGTAGAACGCCCGTTGTGTAATTTCCCATCGGAACGAGGTACTCATCCATATCAAATTGGCCAATCCACTCGGTATGAGGTCCAAAACGAAGTCGACAAGATGACTCGGCCGCATACTGTGAGCTCCTATCCCCTGGACTGTCCACATTGTTGGGTCTGTTGTTGCAAACACGACTAGGCCATTTAATAATTGTGATGTCATCTGGGAAAAGACGAGCAACGGGATCCAAGGATGTTGTGTTTGTGAAGGCTGCGCTGTTGTCATAAATATAGAAATGATCAAACCCAAGCATTTTGTTGAACGTTACCCACTCCACCAGTCGACGTTGACCGTCATTGATGGCATAACGTTCCCCCCGTGTTGTATATCCTGCACTAGCCCACAAACATGATATCAAGCGATGTTTCACATCCGCTGGATTGTCATCATTTGGAATGACGGGGTGGTACTCCTTCTCCAACGCAGCGGGATGGTACTCTTGCAAACTGGACCTGCAAATGGGAATGTTGGTCCACCGACCGGAATCCTCAATCAACGGCAGCACATGATCCTTCCCCCATTCTTGGAGTGCATCAAAGGTGCCGACATTTGACATAAGTGATTGGGGAAGGCCTTCTCGGAGACGTGGGTCCAAGAACTTTTCAGGAGGCCCATACCGTGGAGGTGTTCGAATTGGAATCAAGTCGACAAAGAGAGTTGCCCAATCATCTTGGACGGATGTACCATCACGGACCACATCCACAAGATGTTCAGGGATGGGGCATTGGAATAGCAACTGAGCCGTTTGTACTACCTTGTTATCCCGACCATCCTCTTGGAACATCCGTCGTTGCCTTTTCCGGAATGCAGCATACTCATATTCGTTGTTGAACGTCGAGAACGTGATGTCACCAGAAGGTTTGAATCGACAAATAAAGCGAGTGGATATACTCTCTGGATCCGCTTCTTCATGTGTTGATAATCGAAAGCGCGGTTCACCTGTGGGCTCCGTGGCATTTTGGATGCGCTGGAGAGGAACGTGCTGAAAGAGTGCAACCTGTGGCGCCATGTGTTTCAAAATGGCTTCTTCTTCCTCCGTATACCCCGTATGACAACGTCGCTTGTTTTGGGCCACAAACTGCAAGAACTTTCCATCCACCGTTGGGAAGACATCATGAATCCAGGGTAAAAAAGGATCTTCATCTGGATAGTTATCCACAGGCCACTGCTCCGTCAATCTACTGCAAGAATTCAGTTGTGGAAAGGGTCTACGCGTCAGATCACCCGAAGTGGTGGTTCGCCGAGGAAGAGGTTTGGAGTCCCAAAGATCCTGGTCGATAGGTTCGAGATACGCGGTGAGAACTTGATCTGGAGGGACTGATTGCTGCCGTGACGACGAAACGAAACTTTTGTTGCCGTTGTCGTTCACATCGGGAGTACCAAGAAAGAGGTCCGGCTGAACTCCATGTCCATGTGGTTTGGGTTTGAAATTGGGTCGGAGTATCTTGGGATTGTTCTTGGGTTTGTCTTCCTCCTTCTTGGGTGGCTTCTCCTTGGGTTTTTCCGGTTCTACCTTCCGCGGAGTTACATCAATGCTTCTATTTGGGTGACTCTTGTCAGGTTGTTTCGCCCTTTGTGGAGTTGATTGAGGTAATGTGGGGGTAACTACCGTATTGTTCAACTTGCTAGCAAGATGGACCCCAGAGGAAGCAGGAGAGTTGTCTAGGTGATCCATGTCGTGTAATAACACAACGACGCCTACCCAGTACACGAACCATAGCAAAACAACAATCCCAAAAACTGCTTGGATTTGACGAATGCCATTGAACCGAAATTTACGACGGTTTGTTATTTTTTCTTCTCGAAACGCCATCATGTACTCCTCATAGAACAGAGAGATAGACGCTAGCTCTAGGTACTTGTACACTCCCACTTCAATTCGACCGATGCAGTAGCAGGAAACACATCGACAAGATACATGTGCAAATTTTGGGACCACCGCGGAAGCTGGATCCAGGGAGTCATTTGAGTCAATAATAGGCCTCAGGTACCGGTAGTTAACATAGCTGGCTGTCCACGCCCAGGACATGGTAACATGGTCATTGCCTACAGTACGTACCCGTACAATTTTGCTCTACAATCTTGTTCCCTTTTATAGTTGACGGACCCACGGGTTTGGTTGACTCATTCATCAGAGATACTCCATCCACTATTTTAGTACAGGGGGGAGCGAATTTTATTGTGGCTTCTGTCTTGGTGTGGACCACTGACAATACTCATGTGATAGGTTGGAGTCGCCTGTCACCCATTTTGAAAGGTGGACTGAACAACGGTCTGTAACGTACTTTTGCAAGACGACGAAGGAGGAGTCACATCTTTCACTACGTATGCAGGCGTTCCTTTCCCCGGAGTGCCTGGATTGTTACTGGCTTGCAAATCATCGTCGTGTACACTCTTTTGAAACACTCGTTAGAGAAAACAAAAAAGTGCACAAACTAGTGTAGTCAATACTGGACAACTAGAACTTCGGATCGAAAGCTTCCTGTACTGGTAGTTACCCTAAACCAAACCTGCGATATTGCTTACTTTTCACTGAGTTACTATTTCCATAACAACGCTTTTCGATGGATCATTCCAATCTTCCCCACAATAGCAACAGGTTGGATTGCAGTTGTCTCCCCGACGATAATCTTAACTTTCATGACAACATGGAGGGAATTGAGGTTTACATTCACGAAAGTGGCAGCGCCCTCTCAGCTCCCTGCAGTCCGATACCGGACGCTCCAGCGAGTGAGCCTTGGACTGCCTCAATGGCTATCATCGCGACGACGTCTCCTGAAATCAAGGCCCTCAATCTTCCTACAACGCCCTCCTTTCCAGAACACACCACATGTTCCAGAAACTTGAGCTATTCATTTCCAACCGCACAGAGTCCCTCGGAAGGTGCCCCTGGGCCCTGGATCCCAAAACCACAGTTTGAGATCATACGCAGTCAGTCGGAGTGCCGTCATCTCAACTCCAAGTTGACGATAGATACCAGCATCGCAGCGTGCGAGGGATACCAACTTCCAAGGATGGGACGTCACCGACGGGCATCCTACGCCAGTCTCCCCTCCCCTGCTGAGATCTCTCCTACTCACGGGAATGACAGTGGAAGCATGCATGAAACCAAGGGGAAGAGCCTTTCACAAAACAGCCCTACGGGGGTAGTCGATGGCTTCCCATTTCCTACAACTCCGATATCATCCCCCAAAAAACATCCAAGGTGCATACAGAGGTTCTAACCCGGTTCCGAACATGAATTGAAGGAAGAAACATGATAGAATGGGATTCGTTGAAGTTTGTTCGACCCCAGAGTCCAAAGAGTCTGTCATAACGTTACTTCTCCAAGTGACATTGTATCTAAAGATTGGTGGTATCATGCCCCGTGATGTTGGATAGTTTGCAAAAAATAATTTGGCTCCAAAACGATCCCGATTGATTTGGCTGAGACAGGGTTGACATGGACCACTAACAGGGAGGTCCCTTTGTGAAGCCGATTTTAATACTGTTCCAGCAGGCTTGAAGCTGAAGAGAGGAGAATACTGACCGTGCTTGTGGAAGACGGAGCTGGACACATAAAGGAAACCACCGTCGTAGCCTAAGAAGAAACCCAACCATGTGCTCCGGGAATAAATTAGATTGCCCGATATGTTACGTTCCATGGTGTGTCGTCCTCCTCCTCGTACTGGACCACACCCAATGTAGTTCCACGGTTCAACTTTGCATTGCATTCTCCTCGACCATGGGTCCCATACAACCAGACGTCGTCAAATACCCTGCCGCATATCCACTGTTTCATTCAGACGACGGCGCATCTTCATCGTTTCCAAAGTCGGAGACGAAGTCAGCCATCCAAATCACGAGCGGACAGCACCACGTTTTTGGCGCTTCATGATACATGACTTTCGCCTTGAGTGGAAGGAACTCCTGGGTTGGTGATTGACACAGCAAACATATGTTGGATCAAACTGGGTACTAGCTAGTGGATCCAACAAATCGAGAAACCTTCACTGAAGATACGAAGAAGATACCATATTTTGTTGCCAATGAAAAACTTCATGGCTGCATAAAACAAAGAAAAGAGTCATGTGTAGATTGGGGAGGAGGAGGCAAGGCAGCAGAAGGTGGTGGTCGGCGGCGAGAAACTCCTCGCTCCTCCGGAATTTGAGATTGGGACTAATGAAGTACGCTTAATCTGCTACCACCACCGTACCGGTAGGCTAGTACCCGGTAGAACCAAGCAAGTAGTTCTTTATTTACGCCAATAAAGATTCAAGAACCCCAATCTGCTGCCGGAAGAAAGTGATTTGCCGTGGAGAACTGGACAAAGTTCGTCGAACAGCTCCCACCCTTCGCCATCACCTCGCTGTTCTTTGAGAAAGCCGACCTTTGTTGGAGGTATCCTTCAGGAGGGGGTACGACGAGTAGCTAGGTAGTCAATGAATGAAGTGGAACGAAGGTCCTCCTGTGCGCCATTAGCATGATCACTCATTGTACTTCCTGCCAGTACACCCCTTGATAACTTCCTAACTAGTAATGAAACTATTGTAGTGGGAAATAGTATGCACATTAATTTGTTTCCGTTGAGTTACTCTGTTCAGTTTCAAAATTGTGTTGGACTCAATCAAATAGTTTGTGGGGATGGTTTATGCGGCAGCGGCGAAATGGGTTTCTTTCATCACCAAATGCATGACATTGCTGAAGAAACCATCGACTTGGGACGCTGCCTCAGTGTCGTGGAAGTCCACAATGAGAAGAACGACACTGAGAAGCAACTTTTGGCATTGGGCACCTTCAAATTCAGATTCGAAGTGGAAGTGCAGCAATGATAGATTGTTCAAGACACCAGCCATTTGAACAAGGTTCCTTTCAGGGATTTGATTTTGCATTTGGAAGGCAAGCTCGTACAAACGTTTGGCAGTAGGTAGGCTTGCTTCTGCTCCACCAAGTTGGTGTGACAATGCAAGGTTGAATATGATTGTGAATGAGATGAGTGGCAAAAAGGATTCCTCTGCCATGCGTTCCTTGAGAAGTGATGGGTTGCGGTAGATGAATGGGCCAGAAGATTCAGAGGCATATTCTCGAATATCAGAGACAGTATTGCAGGACATCTTGTCTGTCTCGGGACCTGTAGATTCTTCAGAAGAATCAGAAGCTGATTCGTCCATAGAGCAATCATCCGACGAGTCTGCCATGGAGGCGTTATTCCATTCAACGGCAGATTTCTTGGTAGCTCGAAGAGCTTCAAACAGGTCTGCAATTGCAGCGTCATACTTGCCATGTTTGATCAATTTGCAAGCCTTGTTGTTCAACAAGATGGCGTAACGAAGGTTTTCAGCACTTGTCATGATGATGGTCGTAGAGTTGGTCTTGATGGGAAAATTATGTGACGACCGTGGAGGGGAGGAGGAGGCTTTCCTTTTTGTCTTCTTCTTCCGACCACCACCACCAGTGGGCCATGCACGTGTGGCGTCCAATTCAGGTACTACTCGTACTGTATCTGTGAGGATTCGCTCGTGCCGAACACGAACTTCCGCATGGGGTTCGGAATCGATTGTGTCGAAGTACTTGTTCCCATGCGGTAGTTCCCTAACTCGAACTCCTTCATTTGATCTTGGACAAGATTTTATTTAAGAGAAACCGAAAAGATGACCGTTGACGTAAACAGACAATGTTGGGCATGATGGGATGATGGATGAGGGGACTTCTAGAAGGGTGGCACGTGGTTATACCATCACCCCAATTATTAGACGTGACATAAATGAAAACCCACGTGGTCGATTGGGCACTATTAGTATTTTCGTCGAACGTGCTGCTGTACCTTTGCCTTAGCGGCGGGCAGGTGGTCGGTAGCGACATCATACATCTTGTTATTATGAGTGATGATGTATGGTGGGAAACAGGTACTAGTAGGCGAAATGTCCCCTCAATTATTGCTTGTCGGCAAGTACCAGTACATTTTCAGAATGTGGTGGTGCAGACAATTATGGTGAGAAAGTGCTTTTGAAGCGCTGCAGCCGGTGCCGCCACAACATCAAGCTGCAAAACAAGCATAAGACCTGCCTGAGAATCCTGATGATATTCTTATTGGTGTTGCTGCTCAACAAATCGGGGAAGATCTTCTTGAAATGCTCGTACCGGATGGCTCCTTCCCGTGGTGGTGGTCCTCATTCTTCTTCTCTCGTTTCGTTCATTTCTACTGCTACACAGATAAAAAGGATAGGTTCAGTTCCAATAGTTTTAGTACATCACTGTACAAGAGTACAGCAATTCTACATCCTATATCATTATATCCCTAGACCTTCAGCAACGTCATTGTTTCTCAATCACATCTCCCACTGGTGGTGTACCAATAACCTTCCGGAGAGCAGAAGAGGGAAGCACAATGGCGGTTGCAAGGCACTTGTACGGTAGCTCTTCTCCGTCTAGCAGGCCCTTTGTTTGCATTATTTCTTCCTGTGTACAGGAAACAGTGCGACGAGCAGTATGGTAACTAACCAGCATACGCTACTACGTACTGCCAACGCGTGTACTGCTGGTATTAGAAAATACCACCGGTAGTCAGTGCGTCGATCATTTTCTCCACTCGTACCAGTAGGTTTCTAGCAGTTGGAAAAAGGTCAACGAACGTTTCCATTCCTCTTTCAAAAACAAACAGCCCGGCAATAAACAGATCCACAAGATGGGAATATCGGGATCCAAGCCATACGACGTAAAGACTACGTGGTTCCCAGAGTTCGAAAAGGGTCTTGCTGACCTTAGCGGAAAGACCATTGTGATCACAGGAACGACAAGCGGAACTGGATTTGTTGTGGCTCGAACGGCTATTCGGAAGGGTGCCGACAATGTACTGTTGTTGAACCGTCCGTCAGAACGTGCCACCAAGGCTGAAGCGGACCTCAAGGCTGAACCCAACGCCAAGAACGTCGAAACAATTCCTTGTGATTTGCAGGATTTCGAATCCGTTCGAAAGGCAGCCGAAACCATCAAGTCCAAGTTTGACTCTGTCGATGTCCTTTGTAACAATGCTGGTGTGATGGCCTTGGAAGACTATGCGACCAAAGATGGATATGACGTCCAAATGCAAACGAATCATTTGTCTCATTTCTTGTTGACCAAGGAACTCTACCCGTTACTCAAAAAGGCGGTAGAACTTCGTGGCTCGGCACGAATTGCCAATCATTCGAGTGGTGCCCGAATGTATCCCATGACTGCTCTAAAGGAAGAGTATCTCGGGAAGAATGGTGGCAACCTCGGAGGAGATGGTAACAGTATGGTACTGGGTGGTACACGTGGTGCTCGATGGGAGCGGTACCATCAAACCAAGTTGGCCAACGCTGTATTTAACATGGCTTTGAATGACAAACTTGGGAGTGACTCGAAAATTCTGGCTTCTTGTGCCGAACCTGGACTGGCTGCTACCAATCTACAAGTGACGACCCACGCTACTGGAGGCATGGGACTTGGGATGTGGATCATGTATTTTTCCCAGTCGGCGGAAGATGGAAGCATGCCTATTTTGAGTGCATGTTTCAGCCAAGAAAGTAAATCTGGATCAATTTGGGCGCCATACTATGTTGCCATGGGCCCTCCAAGTCAATCCACCATGGACTCACTTAGTTCCAAACAAGAGTCTCGAGACATTCTTTGGAAGGCATCAGAAGAGGCCTGTGGGAAGTTCGAACTTTGATTGACGACTCTTACTGCGGCCTTCTGTTTTAGCTCAATAGTTTCATTGGACATGCTAGATATGCTGGACTTATTTTGAAGGGGTCCTTAGCTGGAGGAGATTGGCACAGGTACATACTTACGAATTAACACATAACATCGTATCACAAGAACATCTAGTACTACCAGGTAGGTATTTCTAAGCTACAGGGTTCTTAGCTTGAGGAGATTGGTACGAGTACTCATATTAGCATACAACACAACATATCTACTATTGATATGAAAATCATCATGCATACGTGGACCCCTTCATAGGAGTGACAACTGGCACCCCGCACACTACGAGTACCCCTACCAACAATTTCACACAACATCAAGCACAGTCAACTCCATAACAAGTGCAATTACGACACACCAAACACCCCCTGACAGGAGATTGGAGACCATAGCTGACGATGCGAGCGCGTCCGTGGGTGCTGAGGTTGTACCGTCCCTCAAAATGGGGTACTTCGTGCTAACAAAAAACATCTCAGGTTGAGTGAACAGCAGGTAGGATGTGGAGAAACGATACCAACAGGATGGGACAATCTCAGATTTCATACAAGAATTGGCATCCACTTCTACACAACTCTCGTCCGTTCTGTCGGTACAAAGAACCGCTCTGGAAGAGACGGGGGAACGGGTGCGGATCGCAACACTACCACCAGTCAAACCGCCACTGTTGATACATGTTTCGCCATCAGGATTGAATATACAAGCCATGGCTTCTTCACACGACAGAGATTCGGAAATGGCCAAGAAATCAGTGTCCCCAACGACGACACCTTGTGTACCTTCGAATTCAGAGCAACTTTCATCGGAGTAGAACGTCATATACGAAGTCAACGCAAGGTCTGGGTCTTCGTACGCATTGACATTGCGAATCTGGTCAACTGAGGTGTATGAGCAGGTTTGTGATTGTGTTAGATGTACGTTGGTGTGGTCATGCTACATGCACCAAGTCCATATGCGAGGTGGTACTCCTCAATGCCTGGCATGAACAACGTGATGGAAACTTACGATTCTCGAACATGGCGGAGGTTGTATAATGAATGAACGTGCAATCAGGATAGAGTGAAGAGCCCTTGCAAGTCTGCTCGAGATAGCGACATTGGTCTTGGGCGACAGCTTCGTTGGTTGGGTCACATTGGAAGAGCTTTCCGTCCTTGGTGATATCGGTACGAGTGATACCAGTCGTGTTAGTGGCATACAGGGCGCACAAGTCAGAAAATGGATCAACATAGCATAAGTTCTCAATACTACATTTGGAAGTTTCAAGGTCTTTAGCTCCCTGTGTAAATTCGTCATCACCCGACACGTGAGCGTTCAGCATGACAGCAGTCCCATTGCATTCATGATTGCTTCCATCATTTCCTTCAAAGTATGCGGTGTAGCTATAAGATTCAGAAGGGGCTGCTTGGAGACATTGTGGGGTGCATCCCAACAACAACAACGTTGCTGAAGCAATTTGAACGATTCGTTGGTGAGAGAACATGATGTAGTTTGTGTTTGTTTCATTTTGTGAGGAGAACCCATAGAAGATATTTTCCATCCCGCCGTGATCTACTGGTACATGTATGTACCTGCCCTCATGGTAGGTGGTGATGAATTTAAGCCCCACCATGAAGACACAATTCTTCAGCGCTATAGCGCGTGCGTCAGAGTACCAAAGGGAAGGTGGCAAAGCCGGTGGAACAAGGAAGACAGAAGAAGATTGTT
>WXVQ01000051.1:0-106224 GCA_013372465.1 Nitzschia sp. Nitz4 | reverse complement strand
TTGCTAGAAAGTTGCAAGAGAGTGTTATACTAGTTACAACATGAAATCTGAAGATCACGCTGACATGCAATAACATATTTGTCTTCTTGAACTTGCCCCTCTGCCAACACCACCATTGTACTAAAGAAAACAAGTTGAGTGTCCTATCGATAGGCTTCTCTCTTTTTTGTCAAGAGAAGGTGCAAGTGTGTTCAGCATTCTACTTGCTGCCGATAACTTATGATTGATACTGTTTATTTTCGTTCGCGTAGGCTAACACCAAAGAGTTCCGTGACTTGATGGACTCACCATTCTCTTGACTTGATTGACTGGATGGTCTGGCGCATGCTTCAACGGTCTCGCAAAATGGCGACGACCGACAACAAAGTCCCTACCAATCTAGCTGGGCATCGTTGCTACTGCAACAGCTACGGAAGCTCATACTCTTCAGGGTCGATCCTTTCAGTCTTGTTGTGCTATCATTGGGCACTATCTACTTGTATCCAACCCTGTTTAAAACTTTCCAAAGCTACTCAAGAAAACTATGGGCATTGCTGACCGATTGAAGAGTTTGGATAACCACAGCACCGTATCCAAAGAGTTCAGAGTGTACACAGCACAAGGAGCTGCACTGTCTGTGGTTACGATACTGGGTATGTAGTATGTTGTGCTTCTTATTCCGTTGTTTACTACATTGCTGTGTTCTAATGCATGGGATGTTGTTGCCTTGTTTCCACAGCGATTTTGTACTTGGTATATGCGGAAGTAGACTACAACTTTCGGACCATCACCACAGAGCGAGTTCATGTAAATGCAACATCCCCTGTTGGACTAGATGTTGAATTTGATATTTCGTTCCCAAGTGTTCCTTGTTCGCTCTTGAATATTGATGCAAATGACCCAGCCGGTCAGACGCAATCGTTGCATTTGGACAAGCGCCATCACATTTGGAAGCATCGCATCAAGGTCAATGAGCAGAATGGAAATATTTTGTTTCTTGGGAAGAAAAAGAAATTGGAACAGGGCAGTACTCTATTGGAAGAGGGCCATTTGAAGGCAGAGCTGGAATCCCTTTTGGCTTCCAAGGAGGACGGTGACGATGAACCCGTAGAAGTAGAGTGTGGAAGTTGTTATGGGGCTGGTGATGAGGGAGAATGTTGTCAGACCTGCGACGATGTTAAGCGGGCGTACAACCGAAAGGGCTGGCATCTGACGGACGTTGAATCAGTAGAACAATGCAAAGGAGAACAAGCCAAGAATTCCAAAGAGGAAGATGGAGAAGGTTGCAATGTTCATGGCCTTGTTGCCTTGGATTCCGGTGGTGGTAACTTTCACTTGGCTCCAGGTCGGGACAGCTCTCAGATGGTGGAGACTGGTCAAGTTTCCAATATCTTTGACTTGCTGATGAAAACATTCGATCAGTGGAACGTCTCTCATACTGTCCATAAGATTCGATTTGGAGAGGAGTATCCTGGACATGTCCATCAATTGGACGAACAATCTCGCAATGTTGGTGATACGTACGGGATGTATCAATACTACTTCAAGGTACGTAAGACTGGAACAAGGGGACTGAGCTGATCTAGGGTTGTCCAAAAGACTCCATCGTCATCTCACTTTGACTCCTTCCAACACCAGATTGTTCCAACTCGTTATCAATTCCTAAACGGAACGACCATTGAGACAAATCAATTCAGTGTAACGGAGCATTTGCGTCATGTGAATCCAGGCAGTGGTCGTGGCTTACCTGGAGTGTTTATGTTTTACGAAATTTCACCTCTGCATGTGGAAATCGTGGAGGGTTACCGTAAGGGATGGATCGCTTTCTTCACTTCTGTCTGTGCGATTGTCGGAGGTGTCGTCACAACCATGGGAATGCTCGATCAATTCCTGTATTCCCTCAAAAGCGGCCCCAAGGCAGGAGGTTTGCTTCGATAGAATCTACAGTATAGCCCCTTTCTGTCTTATCTATAGTTTTAGTTGTATATGTTAGAGATTTGCGGGTTGTGTTTCAGGAAAAGTCCATCAACAATTCTGCTGCAACTTTGGTAATGTGGTCTGCTCGAATCGAAACGACGTTTGTGGAATCGGCCTGATCATCGTCGTTCAGTCCTCCCTCCAAATCACATTCCGCCTGGAACAAGACAGCAAGAAAAAGAACATGAGGGCTTTTTGCAAAACAGAATTGGGCCGAAATACGGGAAGTTGCTCCGTACCTCAATGGATGCCCTTGCCCGAGCTTCTACAATGAACATGCGGAGAACTTCGCCAATTCCTTCGGCGGCATTGTTGGTGACTCGTTTGTCACATCCATGATACTTCAGCAACTTCTTGCATACTTCTGGCGGTATGGATTTGTTTGTGTTGTGTCTCGTACTACTGTCTCCCATATTGTCGCATCCAGGGGGTATGCATGGGGTGGTAGTGATGCTGTTGCTGGTCTTCCCAGACGCACGACGATGAAGTTCGCGCCAAACGAAAATGTTGTGCCACCACCAATCGGGATGGCGGGACAGACGAACTGGAGATGTTGCAACATACTGAGGAGTCTATTAGTGGGATTCCAATTCTATGCAAGGTGGGCAACAAGTTCTATCTGTTGGTTACTCCGAGGAACTATCTTCCAAAAAGAAACGCAAGAGAACGGTGTGACCATTAGAACTCTTCGTCTATTTCGATTCTATCTCACCCGACTTCCAAACCTAAGAAGCGGATGCTCTTCGCAACGATTGACCACTCCCTAGTAGTGTATATTGTAAACATGTGACAACAGACCATCTAGGCTGACATATTTCCTTCGCACAGAAGAAATGATTTGAAATCCATAGAGCTGGCATAAACACTCTAATTTAGATTTTACTAGTATACAAGCATAGTACAAGTTTCTCCGTTCTGAACGATCATCGTATGTCTTGCTGCAGGACCCCTCCTGTGCCATTTCATCAAACATTGAAGCTCTCAACTCTCAATTCCATATTCATTTCAGCATAATTGAAAAAATGACTAGGGTGAGTTGTTGCTTGTTGCCGATAGAATAGAACTGTGCAGCGTAACCATTGCCGTGGGTGAAGGCAATTCCACCAAACCCAGACCAAGCGCAACACCCACAACGATGTGCGTACAAACACCCCGAGCCAAGTGCAACAGCAACTGGGATTTAGAGGGTGGTAACTCTTCATCCATGTGCTTTTCTACAGTTTTGTCGAAGAGAATAAATTTCATCAGTGGGTGGTTTGACTCGTGAGAGTACAACTCGGTGGTGTGACACATGAATCGTGATGACTCCTTATGCGATACCATGTCCCTGAACAACATTGGGGGCATTGAATGCTGCTTGTGTTATTCTTTTCCATGGAACAGGATATCAACAGGGATTCCAATGGACCAAGGATGTGAGTCGCTTCCAGTGGGGAATTTGTTGGAATCCCGAAGACTGAATCAGTGGGAAAAACAGTGCGCACAAACCTCGGGAATCGACGCTTAGTTCTCTTTCTTGGCCTTGGCAGGTGTCGTGGTCTTTCTTCGCTTGGGTGCAGGAGGTTCTACAACTTCAGGGTCGAAGCCACACATGAGAGCCTCGCGGGACAGGACCTCCAATTGACACTGCAAATCGTGCTCTTCTTTTTCCAGGTTCTTAAGGAGAATGACCATGGCAGAGCATTCTCGTTGGACTCGTTCTAGTTCTTTGTCGACGTTCATTCTTTTCATACTTGCTTTGAAAGCTCAATAAAGGTTTGTCTGTGTTGTACCTGTTTGTGATTGGGGTTGTTGCAATGCAAAGCTTGTTGCGCTACTGCTGTGATTGTTTTAGTAATAATGCTTTTTGTGAGGTGGCTGGCGAACGGAGACAGGCCTTCGCTTGCTGCAACTCTGCAACTCTAAATGAAATCTTGTGCGCACGAATGAGTGGTGGGAATACGTATATGTCAGTACTGTAGGTAAGAGAAGGACATGCAGCGGCCAGCTGTTGGCACGAGTACAAAACGAACACTAATCATTGACAACATCTTGTCATCCCAATGTTCACCATTGGAAGGTTATCTGCTTGGCACGATACGTGATACCCTAGTTGTCGCAGCATCGGACGACGATCATTGAGCCATACTACGAGTGGAAATAGGAATCCAACCTTTGACATATAACAATGAGCTCTTTCCTTAAAAGCCTTGTCGTTGATGAGGTAGCCATTGATGCTGTTCAAATTGTGGTTGCGACTGTCGCGTTCACTCTCTTGATGGAAGTGTTTTCTTATGAAACAGTTTCAGGAGTCTGGAAGCAGCCAAAAGGAAAAGAACTCTACTGGCAGGGATGGACCCTCAACCTATTCAACCACATCGTTCTTGGGATTCCCATTTACGTTTTTGCCGGCAGCTGGTGGTTGGTCCCTGTAGCACCCTCCAACTGGAAGGAATTTTGTTTTCAAGTGAATTATGTCATGGGTCTTCATGCGATCCAGTACTATGCATTGCACAAGGCATTTCATGAGTATCCTACTCTTTACCAATGGTTCCACCGCTTTCACCACCGGTACAACGTCCACACCCCTCCCAGTGCAGCCAACGCTGTGACTCCAGGGGAATATATTCTGGCATATGTTCTGCCCTTTGTTCCTGTGCTCTTGACACAGCCAATCTCCATCTCCGCCTTCAAGATGGCGAGTGTTATCATTTCGACACTCAATATTTTGGTTCATACCCCAAAGTTGGAGGACCTTTCCAAGCGAGTGACGCCTTTTTTCTGGGTTTCTACGAACAATCATTTGGATCATCATCGCAAATTGAGTATGCACTATGCATCACCAACGTACAACATTGACAACATTGTGGAATCGATTGGCCGTTTGACAGGGTCCAGTCCTCCTTAAGTGTCGTTCGATTCTTGTGATTTGGAAAGGGAACACCTACCCTCATCAAAGGAATCTAGATCTTGTTGTACTAAACTGTTGTTTAGAGTTTTGTGCATGGCGGTATACTAGTTAGAAGCTTTTTTGGTGCTGTGGTATCAGGTGCACGCCCTCTCGATGGGACGTCCATTGGGATCCAACATTCAACCGATTTTAAAAAATGTGCCTTTCAATTTCCTTGTGGTATTTGTAGCAAAGTTGCCGGTTAGTTTTGGTGTGATCCAACTAATACTGCTATTGTCAACTAACAGTACTGGGGGAGACAAAATCAAACTGTTAGGCCAACCCTACCAGCTACAGTACGAGCAAATGTAAACACTAAGCTTCCAATCAAGTCACGAATGGGAATGAGGTCAGTGATCTATTCGACCAAATGGACGACCACCAACATAAAGATTCGATCCAAACCAGTAAAAGAGGCTCCCGAAACGTGCTGTACTTGCTGAACTGTTTCTCCATCTCAACAACATGACTTCCAAAGACAACCATAAGGATGAATCTGACAGAAAGTCTCCTTCTGAGCTGATACAAGTCTCGCATGCAGCGTTGCTTGCCACAATGATTCCGATGGGTTTCCTTGCCTATATTTGTTGGACGATGGGATTGTCAGAGCTTTCATTGTCACTCATGGTAGGCTGCTTTCGAACTTTTGGTCAGCTGAGCGTACTGGGTACACTGCTACAACCTATCTTTGCTTGGGGAAACCGTTGGCTAGTGCTCGGGTATGTTCTTTTCATGATGTTCCTGGCATCGTATGAAGCGGCCTCAAGAACAAAATACACGTTTGATGGACAGTTCCTTTGTATTTTGGGATCACTCGTTGGAAACGTTGGGTTGGTTGGTATTTTGGCCTTTGGTTTCTTAATTCGCCCTACCCCAAAGTGGAATCCTCGGTACGTCATTCCGATCACTGGCATGTTGCTTGGCAACTCCATGAATGGAATCTCTCTCTCGTTGGATGCTCTCACTCGAGGGATGGTGGAAGAAAAGCATGAAATTGAACTTTATCTAAGTTTTGGAGCTACAAAGTGGGAAGCCATGTCCAGGCTGTTGGCCAAATCCATTCAGACAGGCACGACACCTATTCTCAACACGATGCGAGTGATCGGTATCATTTCCATTCCTGGTATGATGACAGGCCAAATTTTGGGAGGCTCCCCTGCCATGACCGCTGCTCGTTATCAAATGCTTATAATTTTTCTGATTGCCATGGCCACAATGAGCGTTATCTTGACCAATTGCTTTTTGGCAGTGGAAGTGGCATTTGATTCCCATGACATGCTTCGGACGACCAGATTTACCCCCAGTCATAGGAAACGTGTTGCTGGACTAATTGTCGCCTGGTTCGCTTTTGTTGGGTCCTACCTTTCTGGCGGTGTTGATCCGTCAGCCAATGTACCACCAGAAATTGCAACTTCAGATGTATTACCCACAACGCCCAAAGGGGAATTGTCGATTCGGGTGCTGCGGGAATCATGTACCTCACAGCTTGTCGATTCGGAACAGGGACTACAGGTTGTTGGCTTGAGCCGGTCTATTCCAGCGCCAAGCAAAGAGGGGGCACAGGAGCCTCGGGTATTGTTTTCTAATGTATCTATGAGCGTGGACCATGGAGACCTCCTGCTTGTAGGTGGTCCCTCGGGAGTCGGCAAGAGTACATTCTTAAGAATGGTAGCTGGACTGAGTCCTTTGGTGGAGGACCCTACCGAGATGCTGGATATCGGTGAAGTATCTTCTCCTCCTGGAGAAGTACAGTTGGCTGGTAAGAGTTGGACGACAGAGTTTGTCGGAGGTCATGCATCAGCACACTGGCGAAAACAGGTTCGCTACGTCACACAAAGCAAGGTAAACATTCCAGGAACACCAAGGAACTTTGTGAGTCAAGTAACGAACTTTGGCTCTTGGAATAACCAAGGACTTTCGTTTGATGAATTATCGCGTGGGGCCCTCAAGTACATGACCGAATGGGGACTAGGAGCTGACTCGTACGATAAAGAGTGGTCGGTACTGTCAGGAGGTGAGGCCCAACGAGTCATTGTAGCGATCGCTTTGGCATCGCAACCACGATTTCTATTGTTTGACGAGTCGACGTCCGCCTTGGACACCACCTCCAAAATGGCTGTAGAACACAGCGTCAAGGAGTACCTCCATGAACATCGGGGAGGTGCCTGTTGGATTTCTCATGATCCCCAACAAGCCGAACGAATGAGCTCGCTAGAAGAAGGAGTTTGCCCGGCAACTTAAGTTGAGGCTCCTGCGAGAGGTCCATTCCTGTTGTGTATTCACAGGTCTCAGGTACGACGTGAATTGATGCAACCTTGGTGCTAACTGCTACAGTTGCACAGCCAGACCTCGCTCGTCCAGCTATAACCCGCTTTGGTAGCCATGCAGTGTTCGTTGAGGTATGACTGAATGGCAAGAATTAGAATGAATCCTCTCGGGAAACTTGCAAAATTAAGATGATAACAATTCGTACTACCGGTAGAGTGCTAGCGTTAGCTACGACACGAACTTTCGACTCTCTCGATTCTTCTTTGTCAGCCACATCATGCGGAATTCCTGACTCGTGCAAGAACAGTGCTCCGAGACTTCCAAACGCACACAAGAAAACAATACTTTCGAATACCATCATGGCGCCTTCCTCTTCTTCCTCGCCACAAGATGGGCAACAACGACAGCAACAGCATGTTCAAGGGTACAATAGAGAAGAAGAATATTTGTCGGCTCAGCGAGCTGCCGTAGAAGCTGTACATATTGGACGTGAAACTTTGGAGGCTGCCACCAGGCAAGGGGAACAACTGCAGAATGCCGAGAATATGGCAGACGAAGCAGAGTATAAATTGGATCGGGCTGCTCGTGTGTTGCGCGGAATGACATGGACAGGCTGGTGGGCCAACAAGTTCTCCAGTGACATTCTTCCACCTGAAAGAAATCCGACCGGGGAAAAGCCAGAGGATCTGCCACCCAAAATGTATGAGAATGCCCCACCTTCTTGTCAGGCGGCAGCTCAGGCCCTGCAAAATTATCATGCCAATCTACAAGTCCTCGAAACATGCGAAACAGATGAACAACGAGAGACCTGCAGTATTATTTGTGTGGATATGCAGCAAATTGCCCAAGGACAAGTCATGGCACTGCATCGAGCTCCTCCTTCCGATGCAGGAGACTTTCCGGCTCGACTAGCCCGTCATCTTCAAATACTCCGAGATCGTCAAGACCGAGCCATGGGTCCGACAACTTCAAAGGCCGATGCGAACCGAAAAGAACTCTTGTCGGGTCGAAACAGTTCTCCGGTCACACCGTCTTCTCCTATGGACCCCATCCAACAGCAACAGGACACTCACTTGGATGCAATGTCCAAACACTTGAGAGAATTGGGCTCTCTAGCAACGAACTTGAATGTATCCTTGGCACAACAGGCAGATATTGCCGATTCTTTGGATGGAAAATCTGACGCTATGTTGTACAAATCCAAGCTCGTGACGAGACGGGCCGACCAATTGACACAAAAGCGATCCTGGACGCGTCCGAAGTCCGAGTTTGTCCATACAGCATACATTCAACATCGTCCCACCGGCATGTACCTTGCTGTCAATCCGCAAAGCAACACCTATCTTCATTTGACGTCCAAATTCAACGAAACGTGTTTGTTTGATATTTGGCAACGCCAAACCGGGTCCAAGGTATTCGGACTACAAAGCAAGTACACTAATCGATGGATTGGTCAGAATCTTCTTGGTCAACTGGTTTGTTCTTCTTACAAATTTGAACGCCGCGAAGAGTGGGATGCAGGAAATGACAACTGGGCACACACCAAACTGATTTGTGCCTCGGCGGGTTGGGGAACGGGTGGATTCCTGTTGGTACGTGGAGAAAACAAAGCTCTCTTGATTGGGGGGACAATCGAGGACCGTGCAAGGGCGGACGATTGGAGTATCATGGAATACCAAGATCCAGCAGCTGTAGCAGCCAACAAATAGGCATGTTTTCCACAGATAGTATGACTTGATTCCGAGCAAGGAGTAACGTATCGTGTGCACCTACGATTCCAATCCTGCCCAAGTGGTGTCTAGAGGGGATGTTTTCGTAGGTGCTCCAGTGTCACTGTTCCACAGTCGCTACCATTTACTAGTTTCTACTAGTTTACTGCGAGCTAGTAGATGTTTAGCAACAACGCGAACCGACTCAATGGACTTGATCATCTACTTGTTGCGACAAACAAATTTTCCACGCTCATTGCGTAGCTCATCCAGGAATTGTTTCCGCAATGACAGAACAAGAGCAGAAAGAACCCCTCCGAGTCAGCACAGAGTCCAAGAATATGGAACCGAACAGGCAAGTTTCTCCTACCAAGAGAAAACGGAATGCTCCAATTCAATTACAGCGACCCGCCAACGCTTGTGACAAAGTCCAGAGTCTTCTCACACGCTACGACTTGACCAGCGATGACATTACCAACTTCTTGTCAGGAGAGGACTTGCCAAACTGTCCCATAGTACAAGGCTCCGATTGTATCACCAACATGGAGCAACAATTTTATGATCGTCGAGCTGAAATTTACGAGATGACAGATCAGCTGTCGTCTGGTATAACTCGTATGGATGACGATGGACGGCTCGTTGTAGCGGAGCCTCCAAGGCCTCCACGGGCAATTCTGCCTCCTCCACCTGGACATCATCAAGCTGTCCAACCTCCTCCTGTCAACAGAGGTCGGCCCCGGCAAGGTCCACAACAACCCCAAGAGGACGCTGATGATTTGAGAGATCCTCCTCCTGCTCATGACCAACGCCAACCACAACGTGAGGCTAGGCTCACATTCCGAAGAATATGTTTTGCTGTTCTTGCTGTTATTACCGCCTTTGTTTGTGTCATATTACACTCGTTGCCATCCCTTCAACCGACGGAAGCCATCGATCCCAACTTTGACAAGTTGCTTCATGAACTACTACAGGTTCGATTCCTGAAACAACATTTGTACTATTGTCCCGATTTACAACGAGGTCCTGGAGACATTCCTACTCCTTGGTTTGGCTGGAGTGCCTTTCAGGGTTGGCTTCGGGAACGATGGGGTGTATATACTGAGTCACATTGCCATGAAGGCGTTTTGCATCTGCCTTCACAGCGTGTTTTAGCGAACTCCTTGTTGCATGCCACACCTGAGGAAGCGTCATTACTGAAACCGTACCGTTATGGTTTCAACGCGACATGGACCATTCCTTGCCAGGATGTCGATGTTTCGAGCGCCATCGGTGCCTCCTCCTGTTATCCAGGTCGTCCCTCAACGACAGACCCCCACTTGGGCGAGTCTTCGGAATGCCCAGCCCCCAGCAAGTCTGTTGATTCATGCTTCCGTGGTGTCCATGACAACCAAATATCGAGTGAAGAAATAGATGACGCACTCCGTCTTGGTCAGCATTTGATCCTCGAGGGCGGAGATCACTTTGATGTGCACTATGATGTGCCCTTGTTGTATGACAGTCTACCGACTGTCCTTCAAAAACTGGAACAACTATTGGAAAAGAGTTATTCTGGACACTTAACTAAAGCAATCAAGCCGATTGCTTTTCGGATTCAGACAACTGGCCCCATGGACAGTCACGAGGTCAACATGTTCGATGCCGCTGCTGTGACGCTCAACCAAACGGTAGGTCACCAATCGATTTCCATATCAACGCTATGACTCGGATCCTAACATATTTTCTCTCGTAGCGCTACTTGGACTGGGTAAAACGTTGCAAGCGACAGAACCAGATAGCCCAGTTTTCCCTCCCTTGGCCATTCCGAACAACACCGATCCGAGATACTTGCAACTTGATGGCTGACATGGAAGCAGATCCCCGCTTTGCCGTTCAAACGACAGTCTTCTTGACAAATGGAGCAGGAATGGGATTCAGGGGTGGTGTGACACTCTTTGTGGATCATCATCGAACCAACTACAACCCACAACACCGCATCTTGAGAGGATTGTCCATTGACGGCTCAGCGGGGAGAGTGTTCGTTTCCACTGGAGGTGTTGAGAACCGACACTGTAGACTTCCTATGCGGGCTGGGTTGCGATCTGTGCTTCAGATTTGGTGGGGTTGTACCGAATAGGAAGCATAACAGTCAGCTATGTTTCCCTTGTGTCAATGATCCAACCCCGCTTTTGCATGAACCTATAGGTCGATTGGGTCCAGTGCGATCGCCAAAGTGCTATTGGCTTGCAACGGAACGGCAGAAATTGTAGCAACATTTCCACTTGCATTACGATTCTGAGAGACAATTGGGAATGTACCATTGGAGGCGGGGATGGTTGCTGGGGATGTGCTATTGTTCAAAGTCGTTACAGAAGCATCTTGTACTTGCTTGGTTGGTACATCGTAGGAAAGCACCGCCCAGTGTCGGTCTTTCTCGGCGTCTACAAACTTGCGAGCAATTTGAACGTCTTGCCGCAAGCGGCGCACAGCAAGACTTGCATGTTGAAGTTGCTGATAACATTCGTGAAATCCTCGGGCATGTTTCATCTTTTCCTCCTCGGTCCGAGCTGAATCAAATCGTCGCCTTTCAACTTCGGTGTTTCTGGTAAGCAGCCGGGAAAACAAGAAATGAGACAAAGTTGGGATCTCTTCTTAACTTGAGTACAACAAACAATGACGCAGTACTCACACTCTCAGAATAACAACAGACTCTTCGACTTGCTTCAAATCCTTCTTTATCCTTGCAACCTTCTCCTCGGCCTTCTTAATATCACTATGCGCATCCATAATTGCTTTCGTCCTAGCATCTACCTCCAAAAGCCCCCCCGGTCCCCATGCAGCCACCCCCACTGGTGGGACTCGCCTCAATGCAGCAGCACGTCGTCGTCTTAGTTCCATTTGCTCTCGCTGCCGCAATTCTTCCGTCTCATCGTATTCACTATCCAACCAAGGAGCCCACTCACCCAATGCTTGGCGCGAACGCTCATTGTGCGACATTCTCCGGTTCATTGGTCCCTGTTGCGTGGAACTATCCCCGCCCCAAAACCAATCAATAATCCCTCCTGGAGACCAGTCGTTGGAGTTGCCTGGACCCCCCAATGGTGAATTTCGGTTGGACTGGGACTGCTGGAATCGATCTACCGAATCTTGTTCCTCCGGGAACCATGCCGACGCAGTTTGTGACGCCCATTCATCTTGTTGGTGGGCTAGTCGATATTGACGTTGCTGTCGCCGGCTCGGGCGAGGGGTCTGCTCCGGGTAGTAGGGCGTCCCCCAGGATTGTTCGGGTGGGATTGCATCCAATGGAGTACTTTGCGGTGGTGGTGGCGGCGGAACTGATTGTTGACTTGAATAATATTCATTCTCGGGCTGTCGGGGATAAGCACTACCACCAGTACTCATCCTGTCGACATGGGGAGACGGAGACGTCCATGTTTCCCGTCCGTTCGGTTCCGGATACCATCGGCCTTCCATATCCTGTCCGTGTGTGTAACTGTTTGCAGCGTAAGGGTTTTGATTCGATACATCTTCTTCAACATCATCTAGGGAAAAAACTTTGCGGTAGATATTCCATGGAGCCCAGGAAGTCCCCTGTTGCCTGCAGGGATTAGAAAAACAAACGTTAGAAAACTGATGAGCAAATGCAAGAAACAATCGCTTGTTGTACCTACCGATTCTGGGATGCTCTCGAGCCGCCTCCTTGAGGTGAATCCCTATCTGTATATTGCCTAGGATCTCTACCATTGTAGGGTTCGGGAGAAGAGTCCATGAACCTAGGATCGCCTCGTTGCAAATGCTCGTATATTTCGGGAGGATACTGCTGGCGGTATTTCTGGATATTGTTGGAATAGTCTTGAGGTTGGCCCATCGGAGGCCAAGGATATTGTCCATCATCGTGGGGTATTCCATTGTTGTAGCTCGCAAGGGAATGCCCGTGGATGCCATTTCGAGTCCAAGGAAGGAATGGAACAAAGGCTTGCACCTCCCCTTGGTGAACGAGAAAGGTGGAAACAAATCCCAATGAAAGGATCATCATGGTGATGTTTTTGTAAAACTCAGAACACATGCTTGAATACAATGGAGCAACAGCGCGCCAACATTGACTAGTGGGAGGCACAGAACAAGGAAACGCAATGAAGAGTCAACTAGACAAGGAACTCCTCCTCACTTTTTCTCGGTACGGGTAAAAGGAAAGAGTGGTTTGTGTGCGTTGATCGGTTGCACGGTGGAGGTGTCCTGTGACGTCAGTATGGGACACAAGGAACACGAATGAAGAATGAGGGAATGGATTTGATTCGTGCATGCATTCTCCACGTCCAAAAGTGTACCAGGGTCAGGTGCAGAAGTTACTGCCGCACTGGGACAAACGACACCACAACTACAAGTGTTGAGGTCACTCCCTGGACTGCTAGTAGAGGAAGCTTCCCCTACAAACCAATTCTGACGTTGTTGCCCTAGAGACGACCCGTTTCCTTCAAAACGATCTCACGAGTGTCCATTAGAAAGAATTCATTCTTGCGCGTCCGTTAGTTTTACGACTAGGTCGTTTCACTTGTGGATTTTTTTCTAGCAGGACTTGAATCCCAGAATACAAACGTTCCTGGACTCTGTTGTTATCAATCCAGCTTTCACCTGATCAAAGAAACAATGAAGCATTGTATCTCCCAACCAAAAGGCTCCCGGCCTTCCACTCTTGTTTCGGTACTTTCCCTCATTGTCATGGGAAGCCTTTTGGCTTCCGTGGTTCTCTTTCATGCACAAAAGACGAACAAGACTACTACGCCCGCAGCGTTTGCATCTACCTCACAGGTGAACCAAGAACCCTACCGCCGAGCTCTTTTCTTTGACACAGATGATTCTCTATATGGAGACGATGGTCTTCCCATGGATGATGATTCTGCCGAGGCTCAAGTGTGTCGAGAATTCGTGGACAAGTTCCTGAATGGAACCACAGATCTCAACGATGAGTGTCTAGCCATGAAGGCTGCCTTCAACACTGCGGGTTGCAAGAATGCCTCTAGTACAACTATTTGGAATATTATTTTTGAGGATGCTCCAGATGTTGAGAGTGCAGATGACGATGAGTGGAAGCCAAAGGTAGGACACTGTAGTGCAAAGTACTCGTTATTGTGGTATGGAACTTGTTCTCACGGAATAATGCTTCGTTCTGTAGTGTTGCGATGCCATTGACAAAGTGTTCCAATCTAGGTGTAAAGAGACCAAGGGCGTGTACCACTCGGTGCGCTTGTTGGCTATCATGCTTGTCCTATTGGTGTGTACCTTCATCAAGGCCATTCTCAAGAGAGCCCACATTCAGTGGTTGCCCGATGCATGTGCGTTCATTCTTGTTGGAGCCTTTGTGAGTGGAACGTTGAGTCTCTTTGGTTCTACATTTGTGGGAAACAAGTTGAGTTTCGACAACGACTTGTTTCTTCAAATCATGTTGCCTCCGATCATTTTCGAGGCCGCTCTATCCATTGATAAGAGAGCATTCCGACGTGATCTTTTCCCTATTTTGACTTTTGCAGGGCTTGGAACTGCTTTTTCTGCTGTGGCTATTGGATGGATTACCCACCAAGTATCGCAATGGGGGAGCAGTGGGCATCTCCCACTCCTGGACTCTATGGTGTTCGGGGCTCTCATTGCTTCCATTGACCCTGTAGCTACTCTCAGTATTCTCTCGGGTGTAGGGGTCAGTCAAACAGATACTCTTTATACCTTGATTTTTGGAGAATCGTTGCTGAATGATGGAGTGGCAATTGCTCTTTTCGATACTCTGAAGACTTTCCTCGGCGAAGACATTGAACTCAATGACGAAGCATACAAAAGCATGGCCAAACACTTTGGGGTTGTACTGTTTGGGTCCATCGGTATTGGATTGGGAGTGGGAATTTGTTGTACCGTCTACTTTTGGTTTCTCCGCGGTCAACAAACAGCCGTCACAGAGGTTGCCATTTTCTTCTGTTGGGCCCTAATTCCGTACTACATTGCTGAGGCGGTGGAGTGCTCGGGAATCATTGCGATCATGATCTTGGGATTCTTTGTGGATTACTTTGTGGTTGGTGGGTTTCAATCAGAAGACTCCAGTTGGATGGATTACATTGCAATGAGGAGCGAGGATGAAGATGGCGTCGCTGTTCAACCTCATGAGGATGGGGTATCCCGATTCATGAAATCTTTTGCTTCTGCCTTCAGTGGGCGAGGACACATTCTATCGCGCTCCAGGCACCATGTTGGTTTTGTGGCTGAAGTTATCTCCTCCTTAATGGAAACAGCCATCTTTGCCTATCTTGGCCTATTTTTGTTCTCCGATAATATGTGGAACATTCGGTTGAGTCTCACTGCCGTTTTGAGCTGTGTTACAAGCCGTGCCATCATGGTTGTGGTGCTTTCATTGATGATCAACGCTGCAGTGTTCCTGGACATCGAGAATCAAATTGGGAAACTGTTCACATCTATTCGCTCTATCAACTTGGCCGACGACGACTCGCTGAACACAAGGACACGAATATACTTGGACAGGAAAACCCAAATGATCCTTTTCCTAGCAGGTGTCCGTGGGGCAGTCTCTTTTGCTCTTGTAGAAAGTATCCCTGTTTGGGATCCAGTGGAAAAGACAGGATCACACTACAAGTCAGAACTCAAGGCCATGACGTCTACATCGATTGTGTTCACATTGTTCGTGTTTGGGGCATTGACTTACATGACTGTCAAAGCAGGCAACACTCGCATCGAGTTGTCAGGTGAGAATATTGCGGGCGCGGCACTTTCGGACAGGTTATTGAATGAACCGTTGGATAGCGATGATGAAAATCAATCTGGCATTGCCTCTTCGTTGGAGATTGATTTTGCACATCGCCAGGCCCTACGTGCAGAAGCCGCTCGGGTCCCCAGCGAATGAGCTACCCTTGTTGAATTCAACTAAGTACAGCGTGATTTCATAGAAATAGAAACAAATTGGTTTCATCTAACAAATTATTGTGCGGCGGTGCCACTTCCGTCTCCCAACTCCTCGTATCCAGGCATGACCTTTCCAGGGGGAATTTGGAGGATTTTCCTCATGGTGGCTACGTCGCTCTTCTTCTTGGCCTTTTCGTAGTTGCGGGCCTCCTTCTTGCTGACGTTCTTTCCCCAGAAGTTGATAGTGGCATCCTTGTAGCTCACACTAGCGTTGGCATTTCCTCCGGCCTTGTCAAGGACTTCATCCGTATCCAACTCCTTCTCGAATTTCTTCTTGCGGGCAACAGCCTTCATCTCACGCTCGTGGGACACACCTTGGATCATGACAGATCCATTGGCGACATGCCATTCCTCCTTACAGACAGAGGAGTAGAATTCCTTGTTATGGGAAATCATCAAAACAGCTCCTCCCCACTCATTCAAGGCTGCAGACAAAGCTCCCAAAGCCTCGCGATCCAAAAAGTTGGTAGGTTCGTCCATGACAATCAAGTGAGGAACAGTCCAGAATGCAGCAGCAAGCACAAGCTTGACCTTTTGTCCACCAGAAAGACCACGGATCTTTCCGTAGGTACCGAATTCTTGAGGCAAACCAAAGTCATTAAGGTGCTTCTGGATTTCAGTAGTAGTGACAGGTCGCAAGTCCAAGCCAGCCTCCTTGGCAGCAATCTTTTCATCCGTTTGCTTGATAAGATGTTCAAATCCCATACCCAAGAGCTCATCACGGGTGTAGTACTTGTTGTCCTTCTCGCGGATGTTCCGCTTCTTCACTTCATATTCAAGCTGACCACCGCGCATGCGGCGACTCCAGATGGCTTCCAAGCCAAAGTCATCAATAGCCTTTTGTTCCTCCTCAGTGATACGGTAGGATTCAGATTGCAACTTCTCCTTGTCGAACCCATCCTTGAAACGCCATTGGATGTAGGCAACAGGACTCTCGTCCATGTGCTGCTCAACGTGGTGGAACGCATGCTGAGCAACGTAGGCAATACGAAGGTTAGGGTGGATGTAGTATTTGCATTGTCCCAAGTTGGTGGGAACAGTTTCTCCAACAATCATTTTCAACAATGTAGTCTTTCCGGCTCCGTTGGCTCCGAGAACAACAATTCGGGAGGACAAGTTCATCTTCAAATCAACTCCAGTAAGTTGGTTGACATCACGGCCAGCGTAACGGAAATCGACTCCCTCCATTTCCAAAAATTTCTGGGTAGAAGTCTTGATACCCTCGAGGCGTCCAGGATTAGGGAAGACGAACTTGAGGGAGTCTTCGCTGGTAGACAATTCGAAATAGTGCTTAGCTTGAGGTTGCTTTTCAACAAACTCGGACATTCGCCCCTTGTAGTGAACCAAACGACGGTATGGACCCCAAACATTACGTTGTTCGTAGTGGATAATATCGGTACAAATGTTCTCCAAGAACGTAGTGTCGTGGGAAACGGTAAGGACAGTTTGGTGTTCCATGCCATTCAAATAGTTTGTGAGCCAAGTGACTGCTCCTTCAGCAAGGTGATTGGTAGGTTCGTCAAGAAGGTAGATATCAGGATCAATGAGGAAAGCACGGATCAAACGAAGCTTCATTTGCCAACCTCCCGACAAGGCTCCAATGGTTCCATCAATCATGGCATCAGTAAAATCCAACTCCTTCAACTTGGCAATACAATCTTCCCTGGAACGCTTGGTATCCGTGAGCAAGTGGTCCATGACATTCTTGGCTTCGTGGACAGGGTCGACGTTGGAACCAGAGTCCACATAGGCAGTCACCAAATGTTGTGGCCATCCTTCCAATTTGCCAGTGTTGATGGCGTTCATGAGGGTAGTCTATAGTTGGCACCCATAACAAAGTTAGACATACAACAATCCGACACTTTAAACTTGATAGGACAAACACTTCCTCGGACACACCTTTCCCACACCGTTTTGACCGACCAAGGCATAACGACGTCCACGCAAAAGGCGGAGCTTACTCTCACGCAACAAGATCTTTCCTCCGTAGGCAAGGCTGTGAAAAAGCAGTTAGAAAGACTGGACCCACTGTCAAAAAATGATAGTATTGATAGTGGAAAGTTGTGTACGTACTTGAACTTGATGTTGCAAACTTCCTCAAAGGCCTCATCATCCTCGTCACCGTAAGAGTCATTGTCGTCAACGCCCATAATGGCCATCTCAGCAGACTCACGGAACTTGGTGACAACATCTCGCTCTCCACAGTCACCAATAGACTCCAAATACGGAGTCAAAGCATCAGCCCAGGAGTCAGGAGTGAAGTCTTGGACTTCACACAAACCAGCCGCCAAAAAGGCAACATAAGAGAGAATCTCAGCGGTCCCACTGTTGGAATCTTCAGCATCAGCAGAAGAAACAACAGAGTCGGGAAGCGACTCACGAAGGAGTTTCAAAACATCCGTAGGAGGCTCCAACAAAGACATCTTGACAAAAGCAGAAACGGAAACTACAATGCAAGAATTGGAGTTGCAAGTCTCTTTAGTGCACTCGTCGATTCCGTTCTTTCCACTGGTGAACAAACCCTCGGATGTGCGGCACATAACCTTTTGGAATCTCCTCTTGAACTTGATTCTTGGTTCGACTCCAAGGACCACAGAAGAACACGTCGCTGTTTCTCTTTGTATTACTCTCTTTGTTTACTACTCGTACATATACATACCTAACGATACAAGCTACGTTGCTGATAGCAATGAAAAAGCAAAGGAGCAGTGTTACAAACCCTAGACATCTACTTCTACAAGTCCCCTTCTTCCTCGTTAGCTCACGGTATTCGCAGTATGCTTACAGACTGGTACTCTCTCTTGACGTAGTATACCTGTGTTGATACTTCCCAAGACTTCTCACGAGATGCTCACAAACTTGTGTGATATTGGTTCCCCAGCGCTACCTACTTGAACAATACGGTACCCTTGGGTCTTGGGTTCAATAAAGTCTTTTGGAATACCATTGCTTTCCAATACAACAGAAAGTGAACCTGTAACAATCATCTCCATACCAAACGAGGCTTTGGAAACCAAGTTTTGATGAAAATGACCTGAGAAAGAGGCAGTCACTCCATGTTTGGAAAAGAGCTGCATGACCTTGACCCTGTATTGCTTGGGAATGAGAAAGTATGAATCCTTGATTCGCTGTTCCACCTCTCCGCTACCCTCGGGTGATGGCATCAACAAAGGAGAGCTTCCAAGCACATCTTTTGTTTCGTCTTCGTCTTCATTGTAGAGAAACCAGGGGTGATGGCTAAAGACAAATATATGCTCTGCCTTGTGGCTGGTAGCATAGTTAAGTCTTTCCTCCAACCAAGCGAGTTGTTGTATGTAAAGGTCTTGGGCATCAGTGGGGTCTGCAAACAAGCAAGAGTTTACGATAATATTGTAGGTTCCATTGGCCCAAAATGCCAAGTAGTCATCTCCAAAGTTGTTCTTGAACCGTTCGATACTGGCTTTGTTGGGACGGTTTCCAACATCTAGCACAACACTATATGTGAGGTGAAATGGAAACCATGAATCCACCTATATTCAGGAGACAAGTCGATCGTACCATGATTCCCACACAAACAAACCAATGCAATATCTTGGTGCAAATCTTTCCAAATACCTTGGAAATCGGTAACCTGCGCATCCTGAATGGCGTCGCATTCTTCTTTGGAATATCCTTTTCCAACGTAGATTCGTTCGGTCATGTGCACCAAATCGCCACAAACACAACAAAACAAAGGCCTTGGACTCAGGGAGTTGATTTCTTGTACCGCTTTCTTGGAGAATTCCACTTCCACCTCCCAATCTTTGTTGTTGTTCGTCATGCCGAGTTGCGTATCGGCGCATACAACAAATGTATGCGATGGAAGCATCCGAGATCTGTGTTTCGGATTCTCTTGGTCCGGTTGCGGAAGTGTGTCATGTTGAAGGATCCTATTTTTCTGGATTTGTAGGAAGCGATCCATTGTTCTTGTTGCTACTGACAGCGATAATCGCCGCACTCTTCTCTAGTAGTAACACACCCCAAGCTCTCTTAATCAGTGTCCACAGCTACCTACTAGGATGTTTGATTTGTTTTGTTTTGTTGGTAGTGGTGTTGAGGACTTGTTTGACTCGATGGACTACACGTCACGCCATCCAGAATGTATCTAAAGACATGAATATAACATAAAGTGGTGGTTGCTCACATCTTTTTAGCGAAAGGAACGAGGGTCCCCGCATCCAGTTTCATCGTCAATGGCGATTGGAAACGCGGCATCTTTATTGAAAAGCTGTCAAGATGAGAGGGAGGGAGGAAGAGAGGCATACTATTGATATATCCGAGATTCGTAGGACCGAGGTCCTCAATACGGCCAAACGGCTTTTAGGACGAGGAGGAACTACCATAGACAAGAATGAAACGCTAGAGTGCAACCAATCGCTCGATAGCAGAAAAGATACTCTCAACGACAGTAGAGAAGTTGTAGATTTAGATTGTCGAGTTCGAGATGGCGAGTCTTCCAGAATTCATCAGTTACGAGCCAAACGGACATTCTTGGTGTCCAAGGAGTTTCAAGCCAAAGTGCAAGAGGTAAGGGATCTGACCAATTCATTGAAAGAACAGGATCGAGAAGCTGCAAGTTTACGGGCGACAGTATCAAAACTACAAGAGGAGTTGAAACATCTACAAGCGAAGAAAGCAACGGACCAATCACACTTTGCCAAGAGAGCTGAAGCTACCCACCGCGAGCTGGAGAAACTGCTGCGCGAGAAAGATCAAAAGCTAGATTTCTACGAAGTTTCGCTTGATATGAAAGAAAAAGAACTCAAAAGAATGACTGATGATATGAGTGAGTTGAGGAGGAGAAAGACTGAGTGTGAGGTTCAATTGGAGGTCAACGACTGTCAGTTTGCACTCTTGGAAAAGTCTTCCACCTTGCAGTTCCATAGGACTCACGACACAACTGAGGAAGCCGACAACAGCGCACTTCTCAGTGCAAATCAACAACTACAAGCGGAACTGACAAAGATGGAAGAAAAGTACAAAGGTGCCGTCCTGGAAGGTACACAAAAAAGTGCCAGCCTGCAGGATCAATGCACTCGCCATCGGACAAGGATCCTGGAACTCGAAAGAACTATTGCTGTCTTGAAAGAAGAATTCAAGTACCCCGACAGTCTACCTTGTGTTCCCGTTCATGCTGCACCTGCCCCTAAGAGCGATGGGTCTGAAGACGATGTCCCTTCAGACTTGCCTTTGTCCTTTTTCAAGAAACGAATACAACTCCTAGAGCGTGAAAATGCAAATTATGGGCAAGTAGCCTTGTCCCTCAAGTGGAAACTTGAAAGAATGCAGGAGGCCATGGCGAAAAGGGAACGAGACACTTCTCGTGAGATTTCAACCCTTCGAAACAGAAACGTAGCTTTGGAGGCCAAAATGTCCATTCTAGAAACTGACCAGGATCCAACCATTGGTAACTCTGACAAGGATTCCCGATATGAAGTGTTTGAAAAGATACTGGATGATTCGATTTCTGAGATTACTCGTTTGCAGGAACGCTTGAGAATCAAGAATCGAATCATTGCCAGCCTGCGATCAAGAGTAGTGGACCAACGATTGGAGAAAGTCTCCACTACAAGCGAAAAACAAGGGCAACAAACTATCGATGCCCTGTTGGAACCATCTTCACCCCAGAAATGAGAGAATTGCCTGCAGTAATCCAAAATGTGTAATATAATGAAGAATTAGTTCGTTACCAGTAAATCCTTGAGATAGCACCAGCTGAATCGTGATGCAACCCGTCGTTTCCAGTAAGAACCCAGCCAAAAAATTGACAACAAAATGGAGCCGTGGGGACTTTCGGAAGTAACCCACCTACATACTCCGGCTAAGCTGCGAAATTGCGACTTCCTTGAATTGTTCCGTTCTCTTGGAAATTTTCAATGCTTCCGATTGTGCCACACTGTCGACACCCCCCACCATACGATTATACCGCTGCCGGAAATCCACCTTTTCCACAATCGACCGAAGCGCAAAGTAATACTTGGCGTACAGCGAGCTGGAAATATACAAATCCCATTTGACGTTGCGCAAAAAGTTGAGCTCCAGGCGATTGATGGCTTCCAAGGAAAATTGTGGATATACACTTGCAAACTCAATGTTCCAGGAACTCAAATCTTGCCAAACCTTGGAGGCAAGCAGCAATCCACACATGAAGATGGGGCGCCAAGTACTGGACATCAAGGGAACTTTTGCCGTCTCCATCAGGCGTTCGACGTAAATGAGACACACAATGGAACATTCCGACGACAACTGCACCGCTTTGAAAAGTTGGTGGGCAAACTCGTAAATTTCCTCCTCGGTAGGAATTCTCTCTTTTTGCTTGATTTTGCGCAACCCATAGACCATTCCCGGACGGGCCATGGGGATGCGCACCATGGTACACTTATAGGTCGGGGTGCTATAGCTCACTTCGGAAAACATATCTCTCATGGATTCCTTGAACAACCCCTTTTCTCCGAGCCCCATTCCCGTTCCTTCAAACCTTCGTTCAATCTTGACAATATGCTGATGAATAATCATGGCAACACGGCGCAAGGCATCCCTAAAATTGGGTCTTTGTAGAGTTCCCATAGGCGATGCCATGTTTTGCACAGGTGTCCGCATTTCTGCTTTCTTGTATTCAATACGCTTAGTTCCAATTCTGGGAGTGTATGCATCACAAGACGGACGGAAGAGTTCCACTTGTTTTCCTTTTTTCTGATTTTTGATGGAGACTCGCTTGTTACTCTTTTCTCCCCCTCGAAGGGCAGAAGATTTGCGCAGATTGGACGGCTTTGCTTCTTTTGCTGGAGCCCCATTAGATGCAGTAGCAGTCTCGCTTGCGGCTGGAAGCTTTGGAAGATTACTGGTCTTTTGATTGGATGCTTGGGGGGTTGCTTTGGAATAGGATGTCGTGGAGTCGGTTCGATTATGGTTGTCAACGCGATCTACCCCGTTGACGCTGGCCCGAACTGCGACAGGCTTTTGAGGTTTGGGCTGGACAATGATGGCGGGCTTCTGCATTGTCGGTTTTTGAGGCTTGTCCAAGATGGAATTGCCACCACCCAGACGACTGAATTCTCGGACTTGCAACATGCGGCTATTGATTTGTTGGTAAGAAGCTGCGTTACCGTTTTCAAGGGAACCAATGGCACTATACAGCAGGGGACCATTGGGACTTGATAGAGAGCCATCCGTACCATTGGACCACATGGAGTTTGGAGTATTTCTTCCAGATGATGCGACCGAAGTGAAACTCGATCCAGGAAGTGCAGTAGGTGGACCTGGATACCGCGACTTGGCAACTCCGGATAGAAGGGACAAAGGCGGCGTAAAGGACGTGTTGTTGCTATCACTATCCTTATCCAAAAGATCTCCATCTCCCGCAAACCAAGCGTCCTCGTCTTGGCGCGAGGAATCGCGAGGAATGGGGTTAAGCTCCGATGTACCTCCACCTTCGGATTCGAACATTTCGTGAAGGGACATACAAGAAGATTCAGTCAACAATGGAGTGTCGGTGGAGCAACCACCAGGGGAATAGTCTCGCAAAAAGTTGTGGCTTTCTTGAGAGATACGCGAACTATCCGCAGTGAATTGAGCGTGGATGTGTGAATCCTCTGAAACGCCGTACTCGTACCCTGGATATCTGTCGTGGTGTTCGTCGGTAGATCCAAAAGGATATCTCTGGCCCTCGTTGCTATTAGACACCTTTGATTTACAATTGGCAAGAATCACTGCAGCCATTAGATACTACGAGTATAGCAGACTCTATCGTCTCAACAATGGCATGCAATTGGTCCTCTTCCCAAAACCCCAGTCAAAAGAATTGCAAAGAAGTAAAAGCACACGCCAGGACAGGAGGGGGCAATCGAGAATCGATCGTATCTGCACTTTCGCTTTGTCTTCTCGATGGAGGACTGCGAAGGAGGGTGGATGGGGTTGGACGGAGTGGCCTGTCGTACTACTACTACCGGTAGTACAGATACCGGTAGTCACACCGTGCTGGTGTTGTTGTGCCCTCTTGGGAGCTGGCAGATTCAACAAAAATGCCGGAAAGGTCAGAGAACCACATCATATGAGTGCATTGGACTTATGTCACCCCAGTGCAATTTCGTTCTCCATACGGCTCGAAATCACGGGATGTGTCTCTGTTTTAGTGTATGACGAACCGCTGGCTGTACTGACTCGGATAGGAGGCCAAAGGAGTACTAGTACGATATTGGATGAGTACCTAGGTAGATCCATGATGGATCTAGAGCGACCTTCCTGGATGAACGAACTCGAAGAACCAGCCAAGTTGACGGTTGTTACAATCCATCCTTGCAACATCCCGTTGCGGTCCAATGAAATAGAGAGCAGACTGACTAAGAGGGGTACCTAGCACGATCATGGTTGTTTATATTCATACACATTTGTCCATGGCACAATTGTGGCATATGTGGAATTCCAATATTGCCATAAAATATACTAGTAGTACGGTATTGGATGGAGGCTCTCCTCCCTACACAAAAGAGAGAGCATTTTCATTGATGTTTTCTTCCACATCCGTGTTGGTCCACCATTGATGAAATTCATCGTACGTCAGTTTCTCGGTTTGGCTCTTGTGGATGTGGTTGAAGGCTGCCTCCGTCTCGCGCCGAGTCATATCCAAACCCAAGCTCATTGTCAAGTTTCGGAATTGCTGAACGTTCAATCCACCATCTCCATCCAAATCCGATTGGGCAAACTTGGCCTGCAGCTCTGCTGCAGAGAACAAACTTTTTCGGATTTGCTTGAGCTTGTAGGCCGTTCGTTGCCCAACAAAGATCATGAGAAGACCAAGGCAACACAAGTATCCGCCCACAATGAGAGTCCAGATATCCAAGTGATGCAATTGAATAATTCCAATAAAAAAGTACAAGGCACCACGCCCCCATAGAAACTTGAGGAAAAGAGCATATCGAAACATGTACGCTTGCGCGTTGTTGGATAAGGTCAAATTCTTGCTTTCCAACAAGATAATCATGATCCCAATAACAAAGGAGAAGAATTCAATAATGGCAGCAGCAAACTTGAATGTCAAGAGTTTGGAAGTAAACTCCATGCCAGCAACCACCATAAGGGCGAGTCCACCTAGCATGGCAAGCAAACGAAGGGAATGGTCGCCATCTTCTGCGAGAGCCTTGAGCTCACCAGCTTGTTGACCCACGGCTTCGCCAACTGAGGCTACGTTCTCCTTAGTAAAGATGCTTTGGGCCATTTGGGAGACATTTCCCAAGGGACTGCTGCTTCCCTGGTTAGTTGGGTTGGAGGTGGTTGTCATGTTGGTGCGAGTTGTGACTATATCTGGCAAAGAATGAAAGTGGTTCAACGGTTGTTGGCAGCTACTAGTATAAAAAGTGGGATTCCCACCTCCGTCCGTCCATTGGCAGTCGAACGGGTGCTCTGCAATGGATGTTATTCAGTTTTGTAGGAAAAGCATTACACACACTGATCCATGTATGTCGCACACGACATGTTCCGTTCGTGTTGTGCGCTGATGATCGAGCACCAAGCCAGATTCAAGATTCGGGATTCATCCTGCCATGGGCGGCGACACCAACAACAACCAATACCACGGACGCTGTGTTGGCGTCGTCCCTCACCGGTGGCTCTCTTCTTCTGTTGCCTGAGGGTCCAATCATATCAATCATGTTGCCACTTTTTGTTTTTCTGCTGATTGTATTGGGAGTGCAGTTCACGGAAGCAGGAAATTCACTTTATTTGTACGAAAACTCGGCTCCTCGAGTGCTGGAATATAGAGACAATGTCAATGATTTTCTGGAATCCACCAAGCCCCGGGTAGTGGAATTTTACAGTCCGCACTGCGTGAGTTTTTCAATCCATTGCTTTGAAATGTTCCCCTTGAGACATTACGCCATACTCATGTTTTCTTTTTTCCTTAGCCTATCTGTGTCGATTTCAAAGAGGAATATCTTTTGATTGCCGAAACTATGCAGGAGCTGTATCCAATGGTCGAATTCTATGCGGTTTCCTGTGATGTCCACGACGAACTATGTGAGAAATTCACAGATGGAGGTGTTCCAACTCTGCGGGTCTTTCGACAGGGATCAGACCAAAAGGGAGTTCCTGTTGGTGAGGATGATGCGGACCATTCTCCCGACGAATTGGCCAAGGTACTGGGTCTAGAAGGATTTGAAGAATCAAAAAACTCGGAAGGTGCGGATGTTGTGTTTGCCCCCAGTGATGATGCAAATGACGCCGAGGAAGATGGAAACTCTGAGGATCAAATGACTGGCGACGACGATGACGACGACAACGTTGTTGGAGAGAAGGTTGTGTTCGAGGACGCCCCAGAGCATAGAGAACGATTGGATTTTGACGTGACAAAAAGGTTGAACCCAAATGCTGGACATTTGTTTGCCCAGCGCAAGGACAAGGCGCTGGATCGATTCAAATTCGATATGCAAGCACACCGAGAAGACCTAAAATCCCAGCTCAAGCGCCTTCGACTGTTTGGCCGAAGAGAAACTGTTGGGGCTAGAAGCAAGAGCGGCTCTGCTCAAACATCTGACGTTTTGACGGATGGAATGAAAGCCTTTACTCCTGGGACATCGCAATACAAGAGACGGCAGGAGAATATTAAGAAGAGAGAAGCCAATGCCAAAAAGAGACTGAGGAACATGAGCGGCAAAACGGCCAAAGCGGACAAGGTGTCTTTCAAGAGTCTGCCCTTTAAGAAAGATGTACGAGCTCAAACAGTTGTCAAAGATGTGGCGGAACATATCCCTGTCATTGGTCGCCGATTTCGCATGCTTCCAGAGGAAGTTTTGATCCTTGACGTTTCCAACTCGCTAGTCACCGGGCTGGAGGCAATCAGCTACTCCGCTACGGGAAAGGGGTTGGATCACAAACAAAAAGATGCTCTACGAGAGTTCCTCGAGTTGTTGATGGTCTCCCTTCCCTTAGAGTGGGGAATTCACCGGCTGATAACTGAAATCCTACAACACCTCGACTTTGTTTCCGAAAATTCCAAAAACATGGCACTGGTCCTCAAAGCACATCCACTTCCACGGCGGGGTTGGAGCAAGTCCTGTCAGAACACTGAGAGAGGCACTGAGGGTTACACATGCGGCTTTTGGAAGTTGCTTCATGTAGCAACAGTTGGGCTTGCTGAAGTTCGAGGAGGAGGGCAATTGATTGAAAGCAACCTTGTCCCGCCAAGTGCTAGAACCTTTTCTCCATTCGCGGCTGGTCAGGCTATTCGAAATTACATTGACAGTTTTTTCTTGTGTGAACCATGTCGCAAACACTTTGTGGAGAACCACGACGATTGTTCCAACAACCGGCGGTGCGACCGACTTACAGAAGAAGAAGAAGATGCGAGCATCGCAGATTGGAAGGAACTACCACTGTGGTTGTGGGAAGTCCACAATGAGGTTTCATTGCGGGTGCAGCGGGAGAGGAGCAGCAAAGTAAAATCTGACAAGGAATTCAATGAGGTCGAAGTCCTTTGGCCAAGTGTCGATCGGTGCGCCGAATGCCTCAATGAAGACGCAAGTTGGAACGAGGCTGAGATATTTCGACACTTGGAGTTGACCTTTTGGCCTGATGCCGAGTTCGATCCACTATCCGAGCGCCTAGTACGTTACGATGGTGATGGATCTATGGTTCGAATTGCATCGCTATGGATGGCGGCCATTGTGTTTTTTGGGGTGGTGTACGTATGGATCGAGAGGAACAGGCCTGGACAAATCCGCCGAGGGGTGCTACAAGTTCAACATTTGGTGCAAAAGCCAGAGCGTAGTGTAAAGAAAAGGTCCCACTAGAGCAAGGAATTACCTGTAGATCATACTACTGTAGATGCAGTTTTCAATGCAGTTTTCAACTCTCTTTCAGTTCAACTAAAGTACGACTACTTCGAACAGTAGTTATACGGTTTGATGACGTTAAAAAATTTTGGTACCAGATCATTGTTTTCTAAACAATGGTACCACGCAGCCTGTTAGCACTTTGGTTGTATCTCCTTCTCCTACCTGCACTTCCACCTCGTTCCGTTCTTGCAATGGCCACTACAACCACAACTCCAAAGACGGTCTATCTCATCCGACATGCGGAATCGGAAGAGAATCGAAGACTCGCTTCCCTTGGAAGGATTTTCAAGCGACTCGGCAAACTCTCCATGCCGGATACTTCCGATATTTACTCCTCGACGGAGCTATTGAATGTCCCTGCTCAAATTGATTCTGGCGTCAGTGAAATTGGTAAGAAGCAAATTGCTCAGATGGGTGAGACGCTCAAAGAAGCCAACTTTGTGGAGACAAGTGGCATCAAATTGGTGGCACACTCGCCTCTGCTTCGGGCTCAAGAGACATGTGAGGGAATGCTTGGCTGCCGAGCCAATGTATCCAAGGTTGACACTGTGGATAGGGTAGTAGAACTCGACATTCTAGCCGAAAAGACTCCGCAAGAATGGACACCCATGTACTACAATGCCTTCAAAAGTCGAATCGCTAGTTTTGAGGATTGGCTTGCAGAACAACCCGAAAGCGACATCGCCATTGTTGGTCATTCCCAATATTTCAAGGCAATGCTTGGTCTGAACTTCAAGTTTGGAAACTGTGACGTCTGGCAAGTATCATTTGATGTTTCAAAGCGAGATGCTGATGTTGAGAGTGATGAGAAATCTGAAGAAGCTTGTGATACTTTCAAACTTCCTCCTCAATGGCAGAACCTCAAGCAAATCCACGCCAGTACCGTCCCATCATCGAATCAACAAGCTTAAAAGATTCTATAGTTTTTTGCTATGGCTATATTCTCGTTTTCTTGCAAACCCCAAAAATGCCAATAGTACCACGATAGCTGCCACCCAGGGTGTAAGACTGAACCCTTCTTTGGCAGGAACCACCCGCTGCGGGTGCCAACTTCCAAGCATCTCTTGGAACTGAGAGTTGTGATCCTCGTTTGCTGGCCAATACCACTCTTTAAGGAACAACGTTGTTTGGAACTCATCATAAACCTCCAATTCTTCGTCCAGCCAACAATTATCGCATAATTCAATAGGGGGAAACATTGCTGCTTTTCTTTCTGCAGAGGATATCGTTCTGCCTTCCCTTTGTGCACCTTCACCCATCAATCGTACGTTGACTGCATTGTGCAGCTCCAGTAACCAGCGTGCTAATTCCAGCTCTGCCTGTGTTTGAGCGGCAGCGTCACCCAATAGCGCAGGTATGATGTTCGAGAGCCGCTCGCAGTGATTCTGACCACATTCATCGTAGTTTTTGTTGAAGTTCCTCCGACAGACTTCACAACCGAAGAAGTTGGAGACAAACCGATTCAGACTGGCAGCCACATCGGCAGGAGCTGTGAGGTAACCAGCATGAAAGCCATATAGTTGATGTTCGGGCTTGGATGCTCCAATACTGAGAATATGGAACAAATTCCAAAGTCCACATGTGTACCCAAGGGACTTCTCTGAGTGTGTACAAGATTCGGTCCATTTCAAGTTGTTGAGTGAAAATAGACCTCCGTGCAATTGAGCTGGCGGTCGGACTTGCAGACTTCCCCAAAGAACATCAGAGGTGTTGAAACTTGTATGTCTCTCGACGAGTGAAATTAAGTTCTGTGGACCAGCGATTGTTTCTTCAAAATTGGTCAAGATTTCCCGAACGAGGGAGCGCACATGCCAGTTCTGGGGAGTTGTCCAGTCCAGGAGCTGCAGGAAGTCGCGAAACGCTGCCGCCCGACGGGAGTCCAACTTGTCACTATCCACAAAGACTCCATCTTTTAGTGCAAAAATAAGGCTAACGGCTGCATTGTGATACCTTGCGTCGATGGTAGAGGAGGAAGTTTGCCATTCATGCTTTCTTCTGGCAGCCTCTAGTCCCCTGTGTAAAGGTTCATCCGTCACATTGGTCAAGTTCCCAACGCTCAGACCGGGTATATCAGTCAGATTCAAATTGAGCGTCTTCGCAATTGTCTCAACTGTCATTTCGGGACCTTCCCAAGGATTGAGTTGAATTCCAGGCTGCGAAATGTTTGCACCAAGCGGAAATCCCATGACAAACGGATAGCCGTCAATATCATAGGCCCGACAAATCATCCTATACAGCTCACATGAAACGGCATGTACCACAACAGAAGGACTTGCCGATCGTTTTGTCAGCTCCACTGCCAGTTTGACAAACTCAGGTTTCAAAGCGCGACAATGCGGGCACCAAGGTGCATAAAACTCCACGATATGCACAGACTTCGTTGTATCAAGATCAAGAAAGACTAGCAGGTTGTCATCAGCAGAAGTATTGTTGTTGACACCCACAGACGCATTCCCCGCAGTGTCTATGACCTTGTCTGCTGTGGAGGTCGAATTGCCGTTGCTTGTTCGCCCTTCAGATCCCTCCACCCAAGAAGGTTTCATATACAGGTACTCATGAACTCCCAGAGAAGCCTCCTGGTCCCACAGATACAGCATCTTGTCGAGCTCTTCATCTGAAAACTTGTGTTTCGGTTGTCCCGCCGACTTCAGTGACATGTTTGCCTTGTTGTTTGGCGACGCATTCACCTGGGTGGAATGCTGTCTGTATGCACGGAATGGTGCATTCGGTGCATTTTGGCAACTTACGCGACTGCACGCGGGACTTGTCAACAATCCGTTGACTACGATCTCGATTGAAATCGACTGTTGGCATTCTTTTGATCAAGCTGAACTCTAGCTAGTGCTACTTCATCTTGGAGCTGTGTGGAGAAACAAGCAAGCTCTCATTCATTGCACAATTGACTTTTAGATACAATTAGGATACTAGAAACTATCAAATTCAACACAGACAAATTGACCATTGACATCATCAGGCTCAATATGTTTTCTCCTCATTGCGACTTTCCCACATCAACAATTAGGGGAACGCGCATAGAATGCGATTTGACCGTAGTGCATCGCGCCCTTTCCTTCTCGTATCGGCGAGTTGCACTGGTCAACTCCGTCTTGATCTCGGCAAGTGCCGACACTCCAAGAATGGAACGGATCTCTGCCAAACGGTGTTCGAAACCTGTCTTTTGCTTCTCGATTTCACTTTCAAGAGCCTTCACCTTTTCCTTTGAAGCCTTGAGCTCATCGCTTTCACTCTTACCAGCATTCTTGATATTCTGCACTTCATTTTGCAATTCTTCCTTCTCACTGACAAGACTCTCGCAAAGCGCATCCTTGGCACGTAGTTGCTCTTCCAGCGCCTCACACTGGACGCTGAATGACGCGCATTCTTCCTTCAGGTCTTGAGCGAAGGATTCAAGGCCAATGATACGGTCCTCAGACTTTTCGATCTTGGCCGATCCATCTGCAATCTTGTTTTCAAGCTCTTGTGCCATGTTGGCGGAGGATTCTTTCACCCGCTTGAGCTCCAACTTGAGCAAAGCCTCCCTGGCCTCAACCTCAGCCAACTTCTGCTTGGTATCATTATGTTGCTTTTGAGCAGTAGTCAAAGACCTCACCAGAACACTGTTCTTGGACTTCAAGTTCTCAGTTAGCACTGCCACCGATGACAGGTCTCCCCTGACCTGCTCCATTTCTTTGGTCTTCTGCTCGTACGCTTCAACTTGAGTGATAATCTTTTGACGCAAAGCCTTTTCTTGTCCTTGAGACTCGAGAAGTGCCGCTTGAGATTTCTTGAGCGAAGATTCCAAGTTCTTGTTGACACCTTCCAATTTCTCGGTGGTATCTTTCAGTTGTCGCACCGTCGTGGTCAAACTGGCAATTTTATCGGAGGCGGCCTTGAGCCCCGCTTCCTGTTCGCTCTTCAATTGTTCAATTTGTTGATATAATGATTGCACATGAGCCTTGGATACAGCAAGGTCATCACTACTTGCTAAGAGTCTGTGTTCGAATGTTTCTTCCCGTTGAGCCATTCGTGCCTTCATGGAAGCTACTTCCTCCTTCAAGGAAACATTCTCGTCGGATCGGGTTTTCAACTCAGTTGAAACCGATTCCATTGCTTTGCGACTTTGCTCTAGTTCAACTTTTAGTTCATCTTTCTCATTTTCCAAAAGGGTTTTGTGACCCTTCAAAAGATCGATGGTCACATTGGATTCAAGAAGCTCCATGGAACGTGTTTCCAGTTCGTTGGCTTTCTTCGCCAACTCATGCTGCAGAATTTCTTCTTTGGACGTGATGTCCAGCCATTCGTCAGCATCACTGAATTCAAAGGAGTTGCTCATGATATCAACAGATCGATGTTATGATATCAGGTCGAAGAAACTATTCAGCTTTCTCGAAAGGAGCAAGTTCGTTTTTGTGGAACATGACACCTACGCACGATTTGAGAACGGTGATTTCCCACAAAAGGGACTCCCCATCAGGCAACCTGGGAATACTATTACATAGGGTGCGATATGGCGGGAAACTGCCAGTGTCACCCACCCACTTATCTGAAACCCCACAAGATCAGCGCCATGTGACACAAACGTGACACGGTCACATAGAAATATATAGCACGAAAAATTGGTGCGACAGCCTGAAGTCCCAATCCATAAAATGGACAGATCATCTAAGTGACGAAATATTTCGGCCACAAAGTCGGTTGAACGAGTTGGCACGGATTGGAGCTTAGCGTTGGGATGTGTCCGACACCGTGTAGTCCGTCACAAAAAAATGTGGAGACAAGAATCGAGTCGAAGGGCGAAGTGTTCACAACAAAAAAGAACTATCCAGTGAATTCTGCGAAAGCTGAGTTCTTTTTGGATGCCACGGTGGCAATAATACCACCCGGATGAGGTTTGGATAGGCTCAACATTGTCAACTCTGCAACAACAAGGAAATTGGATTGCGTTGGTTCCCTCTTTCGACTGTTCATAGAATCGATGCAGCACGAGTAGTTGACTGTAGAACGATCACCAAGACAGGAGTTGCCGATCACGAAGAACCGCTCGCGTATCGTTCAATTTTCTAAGATAATCTCTGTCTGATTTTTCGCATTCCGGACAGTTCGACTTCATCCACGCAACTGACCGCCACACAAAGCCAGCAGTGGCAACAACAGCCCCAAAACACATCAACCTGTGCGAACATTCTTGATTGAATGACCATGATGTACCGCTCTAGTCGGGATTTGATTATGAAGGGGACTCTTTGTTTGGGCGTAGTTGGAACTCTTACCCTGTATCAAGCATGGAACCGTAGGATCCGGAGGAAATCTTTCGAGAGGCATTCTGGTGGAATACCTCGCTGTATCCTCATTACCGGTGGTGCATCAGGAATTGGTCTAAACACTTGCGTTCTTTTCCTCCAGAAGGGCTGGATTGTTGGTGTTTATGATATTGATTTGACTGACTTGAAAGCCAAAATCCTTGCAGTAGATGCATACCTTGCCGTGGCCATCGAGACAAACCTTGTTACCGGTACCCTCGATGTGACAGACAACACGTCATGCCAAGAGGCACTGTCACATTTTCTAAATTTCACTGGTGGAAGGATTCACTGTTTGTTCAATTGTGCGGGCGTGCTTTATCAAGGTAGTTTCGACCAAGCAACCATTGAAAGGCAACGAAAAATTGTGGAGGTCAACAATATCGGAATTCTGCAAATGACCCACACAGCTTTGGAGGCTTTGAAGGAGACGTCCAAAGATCTGGAGACGTGCAGCATCGGAACGGTAGTCGTCAATATGGCTAGTGTGGCATCTATTGGAGGTGTGCCCAATGAAGCAGTTTATTCCGCTAGCAAGGCCTTTGTGTATTCCTTGACAGAAAGTTTGAGAAGTGAACTCTGGGTCTCGCATAGAATCCGATTCTGTGATGTTAGTGTCCATTTTGTCGACACTCCCATGGTCCAAACACAAGAACCCGAAAACTTCTCATTCCTACTTTCTAGGAAGCTGAGTTCTATTCGTCCCATGGAAGTGGCTAGGGTGGTGTTTTACGCAGCTTGTGATTGCTCCTACTACCGGCCGCACTACTACGTCCGTGATGCATTGCTTCTGTTCAAGCTCAAATTTTCTCTCAACCTCTTGCAACCTTGGTTAGGAACTGTATTTTTGGATGTACACGGATTGTTACCAACACAAAGGTAGACTATTCTATAAATTTGGCTGGGGACGTATAGACGCAGACAATTCTAATGGCAATAGCACTGCTTGTCAGTCTTGAATTGTTGCCATGCTGTCGCTGTTGGCATTCAAATCATATTTACAGAAATGTATTTGGGTTCTTCTCAAGGTCCAAACAATACCTCAAGTCCAATGTCAGATTCAAACATTGCCGTAACATTGTGGCCAACCTCAGGGACCTCATACAAGGTATGGGTCGGCTTTTTGTAGAACTGTTGGAGATAGTTCATGTAATTGTGGGCCCGGAGGCGACGATTGGGTCCCTGCAACATGGCTGGGCAACGAGTATCCATTTGATTGCGGAAGCATCGGTTCTCCCCAGGCAACCAATGATCCCGTTTCCAGCAACTGGCGTCACAATGAGGAAGGCCGTCGTTGCAGGTATCATTGTGTCCCACCATGTACACCACATCCAGTTTGCCGTAGGTACGCACCGCCCTTTCCGGACCAGCCAAGCCCTCCCGTAGAGCATACGGAATATGAAGACCATAGCGACTGATAAAATTTCCCAAACCATACGGCCAACGGTCATAGTTCCATTGGTAGCAAGGGTGCTTGGAACCTGCACCGTGGTGCGTTGGAACAGCAAGCTCAATGCTTTGTGGTGTACAATCCTTGTCACAAATACATTCCCGTCTATTGCAAGAACACTCCCCACAATTGTATTCAAAGCGTCGGTTGTCAAGATACGTATATGAGCTTGGATTGGCAATGACGAATCGCATCTTAATGTCCAATCCCAAATCCCACAAGGCTGCCAAGGTTGAAATGACAGCATACCGTTGGACCATTTGCCCACCAGCCGAGTGTCCCGTGAACGAAATTTGCTGCATATTCGGATATAGGTCCTTGTTGGTCAAAATCGCCAGCATATTGTCCAATACAGTAAAGCTCGACACTGTATATCCAGATTTGCCACAACATTTGGGGTCCGACTCTGCACCGTTCCGCCAGTCCCCCCATGGCTTGCTGGTATTCCAGAAGGCATCACGGGGATGCAAGTAGTCATCGTGAGCGTATTGGAAGTGAGGGGCAATCAATAGGATGTCGGCAGGATTGTGGTGCTTTTGTTTCCGAATCAAATGCATGAAGGAACAATAGTAGTCGACAGCGTCCCGAAGGGCACCATGTTGGATGAATAGAGCCATTGTATGAGTACCTCCGCTTGTCAACAAGTGATTTCCTCGGTAGGGTACAGAAATATCCCACATCATATTGAGGCGAAACTCACGGATGCAATAGGAATCATAGACAACTGTGGGGTCGTCACTATGCAAGAACTTTTGTTCAATCGACTCTTCGACCACGTCCACAGTGTCGGGGTCGAAGGCATCGTCATCATCGAAAGCCCCACCTGCACTTGCATCATGAACTTTGAGTCTTCGACGTCGAGCCCCTGCTGTAGATGTTAGTGATAGAGCCGCGCAGGCATCTTGCCAAGTGACATCGGTACACTGTTGGACCAAGGCGGCATCACGGGCAGCTTGGGCTTTGACAGCACGATCAAAGGCGGCTTCTTCGCGCTCCGGTTGAATTACCATTACCCAACCAATTGCTCCCAACGTAACCAACAATGTAGTCATAGTCAATACTAAGAGGCCACCAAGAAGCACAGTGCACCGATACCGTTTCAGAGACCGATCGGAGGGTGGTCTTTCTTTGTGGTTCAAATGAAAATATACACTCTCTACCAAGGAACCCATCGACGCCAAACTGGCTTCGGTACGACGCAAGAAGTTGACACGTCCTTCACTCTTCGATCGCGGTACAGAAAATGTTTTTTCATCTCGGTCCATCTTTCGTTTTTGATTGTCGTTGGTACCCACAGACGTGTAGCTGGCGACATTGGACTGATTCGGTACCAAGGCTGTCATTGAATCTTCCCGCTCAGACTGTAAATCCCAGCCGACATGGTGATCTTCCTTTTCAATGTCAACGCCATCGCCGATCCAGGTGTCCATGACTCTTTGAATACTGATCTCTGGTACTTCCTGTGTGTTGGGAACGGAGTCTGCAGAGACGGAGTCTCCTGTCTTGAATGAAAAAGTGACTGGTGGATCTCGTGAGTTTGCACCACAAGATTCGACGTACGACAGTCTAGATACTGGGACAACAGGAGGATGTTTCAAGGACATATGGAAGACACTAGCGGCGGGTGGCGATGGAGGAAGAATCCTACTAGGTAGAGGTACTTACTGCTACCGGTAGTACTCGTAGTTTTTGGATGAGCCACAAACTAAAATTAGCTGTGTATGGTCAAAAGTAGAAATGATGTCAAGGTCGATTGGAAATTCTGAACATCACAATAGATACTGTACTTGTCAAAAGAACATGAGGTCTGCTTTTTCTTCGTGTACATGGTAAGTGAGGATACTGCCAAAGGCCAATCTCAAATTTCTTTATTTCCTACCTCGTCGGTTTTCATTGGTTGCAACTTGCAGCTGGGAGCTCATTCAACAGCTACTGAGGGATTCGTCTTTCTAGCTGGCTCGAAGTAGCGTGTGTCCCCGTAGTATCCTGCTAGACTGCTACAAACTGCGGATTGCCTGGGTGCAGTTGGTCAAATCCAGCTTCCGGTAGCAGGAGGAGGGAAGACAGGGGTGCTCCTAAGAATAGCAACAAGCAAAACTAATTCTAGGATCTATTAACATTGGCATTGCCTTTCTGAGAAAGGTCATTGTTCCTGAACAAGACGATAGAGACTAGTGCCGGTAGCTTTTTCCTGTTGGCGCAGTTCAGTTCTCACCGCCAGACGTGGTGGACGGCGAGGAGGACCAAGATGATTGAGCTACAAGTTACTTCTAGTTACTAATGGTAACACTACTCTATGCTAGGTGACTATTTCGAAGGTATTGTTGATTGTGTTGGCCGATGCTATGATGGTTTCATGTCTGAGTAGACATCGAAACGAAACAGGTTGTAGGCTTGGCGCCAGGTTTAAGTAGTCACAATGTTCTACCTTCAAGTGAAAGAGTTTATGTGGCGGCGGATGGACGGCAACTCTCACTCGGCAAAGGTCTTGCCCATCGGGATTTCTACTTATGTACAAGCACTATTGCCGTAGATTTAGCTCTTCGGTCATAAATCACATACTGGAATCTCCTAAAACGCTTCTAGATGAAAGAATAAATCTGGACTTCAAAGAGTATTGTTGTTTCCTAAACCTTCCGCATCCCAAGTGTACACGGCAATTGAATTTGGTTCGGCTAGACATTCTTCGGCGAAGAAAGCTCGCAACATTTGAGAACGTGGAAACATCAAAGTCGCCGTAAGAAATCTACACATACGCGTAGTTGGGTCCAGAGCGACACCTGACTTCGTTGGTATTCCCTTCAAGCCAATTCTTCGGAGTGGCTCACGTGTAGAATGGCCGCTACGGCCCTATTGTTCGACAACTGGTGTGACGCAATACGTACCGCTTGTGTAGAAACACATGCGAAGGTTTGGGCGTGGTGGTAGTACTGGAAATACAGAGAAATTGCGTGAACCCGCAGGTGTGCAGCGCGCTCAGGTCGTTTGCAGCAAAATGAGCACTTCATAGTTTACGAAAATCACTCCCAACGCCTTTGCGATATAGCAAGTTGGACCAAGGACACCAACAAGATACACGAAGTTATTGAGTCCCTAGACCCCTCGGCTAGTAAAGTCGGTCCAAGTCTTCCTCAAGTTGCTATCCTTCCTTTTATAAGACCATGAGCGACGGTAACGGTGGTGCCTCTGGTGGCGGCCCCAAATTCACACCTTCCGCCTCTGGGCAGGCACTTGGTGGGCAACCCATGCAAGGCAGACTCAGCATGGGAATGGGAATGGGCATGGGAGGCATGAACCGACGATCCAGCCTTGGCATGGCAGAAGCTGCCCTGGGGGATTTGTTTGGTAGAAGAGCCAGTGGTTTTGGAGACATGGACGTGTTTGGGCGTCGCGGTTCGCTGGATTCTACGTCAGCAGTCCTCGATGCAGCCATCATGGACTTGACTCGACGACGACTCTCCATGGCAATGGGCGGAATGCCCGCAGACGCACCCGCATCAGGGATGCCAATGGGAATCCCCGATTCCTTCTCCTTTACAACACCGGGTGCTTTTGGCATGGACTCCACAGGCCTCTCTGGAGGAGGCTTTACTGCCTCTCCAGCAACTAGCAAGAATGTTATCTCTGGGTCGAATACCGGGCTCCATGATTCAAACAACTCGAATCAAAATAATTCCCACAAGCAGTTGCAAGAGCAACAGCGAGACCTGGAAAGACGGCAACAAGAACTCGAAGCACAGCGGCAAAAGTTGATGGCTGCCATGGAGGAGCGTCGAAAGGTTATGCAGCAAATGCAACAATCCATGGGTCAAATGGGACCGGGGAATGGAATGGGAAACGGGTTGTCTCAACGGAACTCTTTGTTAGGAAGCCTTGGTGGGGCCTTGGGTGGAGGCGCTGCTGGTGCTTCGCAGTTGTTATTCCCTGGAATGGGCGGAGGCATGGGTGGCAGTATGGGTGGACGCATGGGTGCACCTGCCCCTAGCGCCACCGGAAATACCAACAACAACAACTCAAGCAACAATACATCTTCCAACAACAACTCAAACAACAACACCGAATCCGAATGGATTGTCTGCAAGATTTGTAACTCGAAGGCCTTTGCAAACCGAGAAGAGGCCGCACAACACGAGGCTTTGTGCATGGCCTTGGACACTGGCCGTCGGTCTAGCTTGGGCTTCGGTGGACGACGAGCAAGTATTGGGGCGGGCACCTCACGCCGCAGTAGTCTCGATATGCTAATGGGGCTCACTCCAACGGGTCGACGAGATTCTATGAGTTGGGCAACCGCTGGCTTGGGTGGCTTGGATCCGTTCTTCCCAATGAATAACATGCCCAATATGTCCAACATGAATGGGATGAGTGCAATGAATATGAATATGAATGCGAACACAAACTCCAACACAAACAGTGAACCTGCTGCCCCTCCTCCCATGGATCACGGTGTTCCCAACACTATGTCCAATGGTCCTTTTGCGATGCTAGAAAAGCCAACGCCACTTGCAATGGAGCCTGATAAGGATTGGCTTACTCCTCTGCACTGTTTTGTCCGTTCCGAGTGTGTTCAAGTCTTTACAGCTACAGAGCAAGATGTTGCTACACCCTCCAAGGGAAAAAGAAAACCTATTCAAGTCGGGCAAGTCGGCATCAGATGTCCTCACTGTCATCACGAGGAATCTGGGGCCAGAGAAAGAGGGAGTGTCTACTATCCGACATCCATATCTTCTATCTACAATGCCACCATGAATTTGCTCCAGCGACATCTTCACAATTGTACCTCCGTTCCCCCGGAGATTATGCAACGATACGAGAGTCTCAAGTCCGATGATGCGAGAAGTGGAACCTCCAAGAAGTATTGGGTAGAAAGCGCACTCAGCCTGGGTTTGGTTGACACAGTCAATGGTATCCGGTACTCTGCGCTGACCCCACCTCCATTGCCATCGAGCAAGGAAGTGCCACCTATAGTCAAGGTTAGACAACAACAAAAGGGGTACACATCTGGTGCCGATGTCAAGGGGGATATCTCCAAGCAATCCAACATGTCCATGCCTGATGGCATGGGTGCCTCCAGCCCAAATATGGGGGTAAACAATAACACCATGCCTCTGGCAGGAATGGGGAACCAACCTGGGAACAACGCATCAGGTGATGGTGATGGACTCCAGGATGACGGTCTTGGCAATGGCATGGGAACAGCTTTGGTTGCTGACGATGACAAGCACTACGCCACAGCGTTCTCGTTTTACCTCCTGAGCCAAATGCAACCTTGTGCTTTCACGGAGGCAGATCGTCTCGGAAAACGAAAGGGTCTTCCTACAGGCTTTCCTGGTTTGGCTTGCAGGCACTGTTTTGGTGGCTATGGCTCTGGTCGATTTTTCCCTTCCAGTATCAAGACTCTCTCTGACACTAGCAAGACTTTAAATGTCCTTCATAACCACATGATGAGGTGTCGCAAATGCCCCCCAGAGATCCGAGACTTGCTGGCCAATCATCGAAAACAACACGATGAGCAACGTGCAAAAATGAAATTTGGCAGTCAGAAGGCATTCTTTGCCCGAATTTGGGATCGTCTTCATAAAAAGGACAAGAACGTTACAGCAAAGAGAAAGATCAAGCCCCAGGATGTTCCAAATCAGATGCAAGCTTCAATGCAAGCTAACAACAACAACAACAACTTTGGACCACAGGGCGCCTTCTTTGATCCGACAATGCAGTTTGATGCTGCACTTGCGATGCAACAATACGGGGACCTATTAAACAAGCGACAGAAACTGGGATGAACCTAGTTTTTACAAATAGTTTGTACCATTTTCATTTAGCGTCCTTAATTCCTATTTCTATTACCTTAACCTTTTGAACTTTTGAAATAGCTCTCTTGGGACTGTGAGCTCGTAGCAAACAAACCTTGCTTCGGATTTCGAGCGCAGATTGTTCGGACGCCGCTTTCATGTTCCTTGGTATGGCTCGCCTTAGTGTTTCGTTCCTTGTCCTATCGTGGTTCTAGCATGGCACCTTCGGGATATATCTCTGAACAAAGCGGGCAAGTAACTCGACCTTCCTGGTACTTTCGTAAATGAGCTGCACGGAAGGTTTCTGGTCACACCCTTTCTTTTACTTGCTGTTGGAAGCCATCGCTTCCTTCTCAGCTTTTGTCAAATAGCTGCCACCATCCAGATGTCCAGTGAAAAACATACCAGAGTGGTCGTCCAACAAGAAGCATCCAAACCTTTCATGTCCCTTGGCCAGTCCAAACCTCTCCACTGTCTTCCGGATCACCGGACTGAGCTTATCTTCCACAAACCCGCCACGAACGACCATCTTGTACTTTGGGTTAAATACGAAGTCTCGATAGTGGCTAGTCTCACAAATATGAACATTGTCATACCAAAAAAACGTGGGGGTCAGCGACAATTGGCACTTGCCATGAGGAAGCTCGTGAGAACTTATCCACTCCAGGTAGTCCTTGTTCTGCTGGCTTGTCTGGTAGGTTTCGGACAAGGAAAGAATGTTCTCTCGTAACTTTTCTTGGCCAGCAAAATCCATACTGTTCGTAGATGCACTGTCCGGGCCGTACAGAGAACTATCCAACTGCAATTCGGGAGGCCGAAGGGTACAACGGGCCATGGCATCCATGTAAGATCTGCCATACTTGCTCAAGAACATGTCGCGGTACATGAGGTTGGTTCTCATGCTAATGCCAACATATTTGATGTTGGCATGACGCCACATGGTTTCCACAGTTTCCGCAATGGGACAAGATCTCATAAACGTGCGGTCATGTTGGATCACAATCACATAGGGTGTTTTGACGCATTCTCGCAAAGCGTGACGGAGCGCGAATCCATACCCATGGCGAGCATCCAATTCTTCCACTTCGGCGGTCGCAAACGGGGACTCGGGGGGTGCCGTCGAACACAACATTCGAAGAGCCTCTTTAAAGGCGATGTAGTTTCTCAATTGATCGGAATCTACAATTCCATTTCGCATAGCTTGTTTGACGTTAGAGTGTCGTTTGGACACGTTTTCATTCTTTTCTCGACAACCATCACAGATAATGAGTTTGCGACAACGGAGCGCAAAATCATTTCCTCCATGAAAAAAGGTTTCGAAGACTCGTTCAAAGAGTTCGGTGGAAGGATTGGACTTGATGGGGGATGTGGTCACAACAATGGTCAACATTTCTTCAAGAGGCGGCATATTTCCTTCCTTGGGCAAAAAGTCTTCTGGTTTGGGGATATAACCAAACTCAGAATCTTCTTCCTCGCCGGCAAGTCCTTCTGAACCCGCCACCCTCGAAAACCGAAGCAACACGGCCCGAGCATTGGGAAGATCGGCTCCGGGGTTTCCATCGCTTTGAGGGGCGAGGGAAGTAATTCGACTCCTCCATTCCCACAATGATTCATCCGTTTTGAGATAAAAGGCTCCTTGGTGGAGAATCAAACCGGAAGAATGGTTGTCCAAGGAATACAAATCCCAACAGTCGGGTCTCCGTTCCTTGGGCCGATTGATACTTTCCAGGAGATTGGACGCCACGGGTAGGGTAGCTACAAAACACGAACACTCTTGTGAACTGGTACATGTACATCTAGACTTTGTCTCGAACGTAGTGACAATACTCTTCTTGGGGTTGAAGATATGAAGCAGTTGGTTAATGGGATACTCTTGAAGAGAAACATGCAGGGGCTGTTTTCCGGTGGTTTCTTCAAAACGACGAGCCAGTTGGAATAACAATGGAGGGAGTTCTGGATCAGATACGTTCCAACATTGGATGCGACGTCGTTGTTCAAAGCCATCCCATACGGGTGTTCCCGTGTCGGCTAGGTTCACCACTTGTTGCGACTCTTCGGCCGACACCATGTCGGGGAATACATGCAGCCCTGCTGGTACAGACAACGCAGCATTGGAAACTTGAATAGAGGAGCATTCAGATGTTTGATTGTTGTAGGGAGCTACTGGAAGCGTTTCCCAGCATATCTGCGGTAGTTTCTCTTCGGGTCGACCCATGACGACGAACGATAATGGCAAGAAGGAACTTGGTTGTGTGCCGACGGAAAAAATGGAGGGTGGTCGTCGTGCCTGGGCCAGTGTGACGTCACGAACTAGAGGGGTCCCCCTTTTTGCGGAAGCCTGCCAGGCTCATTGCATTGGTGTGTGGATTTCCTCTTGGTTGGAACGACGACCACGACGGCACTGCAATTTGCTGTTGCAGAAAGTCGAGTGCTCGTGCTATCCATCCACTCTTTCCATTTCACACAGGTTACCTCAGAATCAGGGCTAGTACAGTTGGAAGAGTCAAAGGCTCTAGCAGCAACGTTGACAGTGCACCGTTTTCTTTGTGTCACGCTGCAACTTGTGTGCATCTGGCTAGAAGTCTCGGTTTTTCATCGTCATCATGGCCAAACAAGTGATTGTATCTACATTGGAAGAAATCATTGGCGAGTATGTGGTGAATATTGACCAGGAAAACCTGAAGATTTCTGCCTTGCGTGGAAAGATCAAGCTAGAAAATGTACAGCTGGATGGAGACCTGCTGGGAAGTCTCATCTTGGGGACCATGGGATTATCGGGGTTTGGAATTTTGAGTTGTTGGGCCAAGTCTGTCAAGATCACCATTCCACTTCAGAATTTGGAGAAAGAGCCCACCAAAATTGAAATGCAAGGATGTCATTTGCTTTGCCTTCCTTTGCTTCCCAGTACAGCCCAAAAGCTCTATGGAGCAGGTACGCTCTTGGATCCACGTTGTACGCTGCGTACCCGAGCCAAGCGCTCCAAACTTGCGAGGTTTGAAAAGAATTTCATGTCGGGTCGTATTCCTGGAGAAGGACCCCTACCCAAACGCATCATCCGAGCTGCACAGGTAGTCGAAAGAGATCAAAAGAAAAAGATGAAACGAAGGGGTTCCAAGACGCAACAACAAGCACAGGACGACGAAGAGCAATCCTCCCTTTTGTCTCTGGTCTCAGATCTAGGAGGTGCCGCCGAATCTACTTCATCACTCAACGATCTCAGCCTTGATTTCACAGGGCGGGATGATGCTTCTGCCAATGGCACCACCAACCCTTTATACCAAGACCTCCCACAGCTCCCTCGTGATTGGCGAGTCAAGCTACGCGAGAAAATCTTGCGAAACTTGGAAGCCAGTCTTCGTGACATTCATGTCCGATGTGAAGTCTCCCAGGGAGGTTTGGATTTTTGTCACCCAGACAATTTGAAGCAGGCTTGGAAGAAAATGGACCCCAATGCTACCAGTCAGAGTCAAGACCCCCCTCAGAAACAACCTCAGCATTATGATCAACGAGCGTTTGCTTTTGGAGCTACATTGGATGCCTTTGTTGTTCGAACTGCCAACGAGAACTGGGAATTGGGAAGTCACGAAAAGAAGGGTCACACAGCAGATACCGACCACTTGGGCCCGAGACCCTATGATGCTCGACACAACAAACAGTTTTCGTTAGAGAATCTATCCATGTACTGGGATGATGACCCACCCTTCTTGTTGTCTGAAACAGAACTGGTGTGTTCCTCCGACCACAAATTGACCTCAGACAAAATGCACACTCGGATTGCTGCGGCCATGACCTCGCTCTACAACAATCAGGAGCCGGGTCCAAAGATTCGAGAGTCCTTGCAACTTTCTGGGAAAAAGCGATCGGACTCGTCGCCTCCGCTGGATGGTCTCCCCCACGTATACTGCTTCAAGGATTTCTCCTACCAAATCCGTCAGAAAACCAGTGACAGAACAGAGCCCGGACCAGTATCCTGCCAGGCCGAGTTCCTGCCGTTTTCTTGGAACTTGACCTTCCGCCCTTATCAATTTGTACAGTACCAAAAACTAAAGAGTGCCATGCTATCGCAGCAACGGTTCGATACAATGGTTCGACAGCGTCCCTCCGAATCTCCACTGAAGCGCCCCAAAGAATGGTGGAAGTACGCCTTTGGGTGCGTTACATCTCGACCCAATGCGAGACCTTGGAATGACGTCCTTCGGATATCACGGCATAGAAATCGGTATATTGAGCTGGTTCTCAAGAAGATGGCTCACTCATCGGAATATTCAGGCTTTCATGGGGGTTTGACAGAACTGGAAAGTATTGAGCTATTGAGAATTGAAGACATGTTGCCCTTAGAAGCACTCTTGTCGTTTCATTTGGTGGCATTGCGATTACATACCGATTCAATGGAGTCTGGTGACCAAGGCCGTGATTCGAAAGGGAAGGGTTCCGACTCACCTCGTCGAGTGAGGGCTTTGACAAGGCCAATAACCAAGATTTTTGGGGGCCACCGCTCTAGAACTTCCAGCCCAAAGCCACCCCCTCCTGGTACGTCATTCACTCCCATTAAAAGACCCCCCAAAGCTCCATCGATCCATTCCGCTTCTGGAACGGATTCATCAAATAGTGGAGGAATTTCGCTATTGGAAGCTATGACTATGCGTCTGGGTAAGAAGATGTGGATGACAAATTTTAAGATCTATCAAGCAAACATTACAGTAACGTTGCTTTCAGCAACTGAACAAGAAATTGCCAGGCTGGTTTGTAATGCTGGTGGAAATATGAAAAGGATGGGCCCAGGAAAACTTGACTTATTCTTCGATGTGACCCGTTTTGAAATTGACGATTGCCAGGTTCAAAGAGGCGCAAGTCCAACTAAAATCTTGGTGGTTCAGTCAGGGACAGATCCCGAGGGGGATCATGGTGATGAAGCCTTTCACGACCTCTCGTTAAGCGCATCGTTTCCCACCACAGAAAGCGAAGCAACTACGAACTTCATGGATCTTCCTCCCTTGGGTGTTGTTTGTCGTCTGGCAGCCTCGAGAGACGGGGGAACTTCCACACAAATAAGTTTTTCCGCTCACCCTGCAACTCTGATGTGGACTAGACCCTGCTTTGATGCTGTTGCTGAATTCTTTGGTGCGCCTTCATCGGAACTCCAAACAGAGTTGACCAGACATTTGAGGAATGCAGCGACTCCCGTTGCAAGGAGAGCTCAACTTGCATTTCTCTCTCAGTCGAACTTCATGTTTCACATCAATGTGGCAGCTCCAAAGATTTGGATTCCATTTTCATCGTCAGACATGGATTCAACGGGTGCCCTTTTTTTGGATGCCGGAAATTTTAGGATGTCATGTCAAAAGGCAGAGAGTCACCCCAATGTCAGTTGGAGGGTTGACGCGTCCGATATCAGAGCGAATTTTGCGAAATGGAGACTTTCTGATGTCAAGCAGCGAATTGCGAGTCCTATTCCGTTCCTTGTAACAGGACCTTACAGTTCGGTTCATGGTGTAAGTTCTGTCATTCGCCCTTTCCATGTAAATGCCAGCTCCTTCACAGTCGATAATTTCGAGGACACTCTGTTGGACGCGTCTATCCAACCAAAGGGACCGACCAACGTTGTGGAGGTTTCCGTAAGCCCAGTATGTTTAAACCTGGTCGATGTGGAAGTTCTCGCCAGAGCCATTGGGAAATGGTACTCATTGGGCCTCGTGAGCATGCGAGGTCGTCCATCCGCTAGGCCTGCTGCTGCACCAGAGTCTTCTGAATCCGCCCTTGCCGATCCAATTCTTCAAAAAGAAACAAGCGATGTTCACACCTATTTGTCCCTGTCAGTAGATAAAATCGAGATGGCGATCGAGGGCCATTCCAAGGTAAACTTTTCGGACGAGCGCAGCATCGAATCGCAAGAAGGGGCTTCGTTTTCCGGTTTTGCGCCTGGTACAAGAACCTACGTCGTGGAAGTTTTCAACATCCACGTCCAGAGGTCTCGATATCGCGAGGTGTCCGCAACCAAGCTCATAGTTGCCGACATCTCCATTGTGCAGTTGAAAGATCCAACGGAATACATTCCCATGAAGGCTCGTCACGAGGCAGATGAGACACAGTACTCAATTTTACAGCGTGGGCGCCACAGTGATTCATCCGACGTGACTCCACGCAATTTGAGAACTGCTCAATCTTCCTTCGACAGTATTGTTGGATCAGAGGTGTTCAGGGTATCCTTTTTCCATGATGGAGTTGTTCACTTGGATGAAGTAGAGATTGATATTGACTCAGTTGTTTTGCGAGTGACTCCCACGACATTGAAGGATTGTGTGAAAGGAATCCGAAAAATTCTCGAGTTAGGTCAACTCATGACTCGAGAGATGGAGAGAAAAGTTCACGAAGAAGGTCGAAAAGCCAGGAGACGTGACAGACACGAAGGTATGTGTTTCGACAGGACTGGTAGTCTACTCTCTCAATCCAACTAATTCTCTTTGGATAGCCATCCATGCTGAGCTATCAAATCACAGGTCCATTTCTCCGGCCTGGTCTTCTCACTCAGATGTGTCAGAGGTGCAACAGTCGCCTGAGAACAAAGGTTCCGAAAGACCGCCTTTGGACTCAAGCCTGTTGTTGAAGGTTACGATCAGGGATGGAACTGTACTGGCTGGGAGGCCTACGATTGCGAAAGGAGCGAAACCCAAGGGTCGATTTCAACGATATCGCCAGAATGTATCATTCGCTGTGGTTCAAGTCCTCTCAAATGCTCTCATCATGTTTCAAAGTATTGAAAACCCTGACTCGAGTGGATCAAAAACGCTTCATATCAGCCTGGACAATCTTTCAGCCTCGGTCGACACTGAGTTTGTCAGGATTCCGACTTCTCAGCTCTCTCCAATGATTGGCCCTACGGGTGGCGAGTTTCGGGTTGTCAACGCAACTGAGAACCTTGGAACTGTAGTTTCCCATGACATATCGCTCGACTGTGAACACATGAAATCATCGCTAACCCCGAATGATCTCTCAATTCTCGTAAGTATCGTGGATACCATGCTTCAGCGGCTGAAGGGCGTCCATGATCTGAGAACAGGCCAGGAAAAAGACAAGTATGGGACCAACGGGTCCCGTCTGTCACTCATATCGTACCAGAAACGTGGAGCTGGGATTGCAACCAATATTCGTATGGAGTTTCATACATTCTCGTTTGTTGTGTTGCGGGACTTCAAGACGAAGTATGGCGCCCCAGAGTTCCTTGCTTTCAACCTCACAGATTTGAAAGCCCGCCTGGGGGGATGTGCGTCTGCGCTCTCGGGAGATCTCACTGGGACAGTATCTGTTAACTTCTTCAATGCAGAGGTGTCAGACTGGGAATATGCTGTTGAACCATGTCCGGTCATTGTCACGATAGACCAAATGCCAAATGAGCTGGTAAGTGCTTTCGCTTTTTCCGTGTCACAACAAAACTGAGGTGTACTTATCCGTCTTTGATAGATATTTGATGTGTCTGTGGCATCCTCGATCCAATTGAACTTGACAGGAATATTTCTACGTGATTTCGCTGAACTCGATTTTGGTATGTTGAAAGGAAGTCGTGAATCCGAAAAACCTGACGCATTGACTCCGTCTGCACTCTCCACAGTGGGACTTCGTAGAGCTACCGAATCGCACTGTGTTATTGTCCACAACCAAACCGGCATGGACATTGACATCCGAATGGATGATAGCTCGCCATCAATGGTGCCCGAGACGAGCGTTTTCTTCGACAATATTGGTCCTGGAATAATCAGAAATTCTTGTTGTGCAACACTTGATACGAACGTTGATGACTTTGATATGAGAGAACGAATCAATGGTTTCACAGGGAAAACTCCGAAGCTTTGTCTAAGACTGCCGCCTTCAGCGTCTACGGAAGTAGGGGAGAGGGAGGCCGTATCAGACCTTCCTGTGGCCACTAGCTTTGTCAAGAGCACTTCGATTCATATTCTGAGACCAGTCGCCCCGAACCAAGAAGGAAGGGACTCCGCCCACGATTCTGGTAGGGCGAGCCCGGAAACTGTGATGACTGAAATTACCAGGGCGGCTGACTATGCTTATTATAATGCTGAGCCAGTCGTTGAGTGGTGTATGCAAAATCAACGTCTTCGTTCAAGCACTGTGGATGTATATAGTTTGGACAAGGGACAAGATCTGCTATCATCAAGTCTTTGGTCTCCAGAGGAAGATTACCATAGTGACAACATCACTCTCCAGGGTGTTGAGGGGTACAATGATGTGGATGCCTTTGACCCCCATGGCCTTTCAAGCCCAACCCGAAAAACTACGAAGACAAACACCCGGAAAAGCAACTGGTTGCGACCATATCTCAAAAATGACTCACCAGAGTGGACAGACATGACGTGCATTCTTCGCATGGCAAGAGAGAGAGTTATGCTTCCCGACACCTCCTGGATGTGGGTAAACGATTGGAAGGTCGACGTCAGTGGGGCATTTGAGGAAGCGACTGATGCAGACGGGTGGGAATACCAGGCAGATTTTGAAACATTCACTAGGACCAGGAGATTCTACAACCGTGGTGACTCATGCAGGCGTCGAAGGTGGACGAGGACAAGGATTGTACGCCCCCCTCGCCTTGATGACCCTCGCCGTCTGCTAAAAGTTGTATGGGAAACATCTCGGGATGAAGGGGGAAACTTCAAGATCGTCGTGAGGAGTCACGTGACTCTCCACAACAATACGTCGTCACAATTGTCGTTCTTTGTGTACAGTCCATCTTGGGATGATGAAGAGTTTGTTGGATCGTCATTACCCGGAGGGAAAGTCCGTGTGCCGGTGGCTTTGGCCTCGGCTGTGTACCTACGCATTGCATGTCCCAAGAGTAATCATGCCTCCCGGCAACTAGAGGACTATGACACTACTGACAGGATCATGATGCTGCCAACCAGTTACAACTCGAATGTTTGGGTTCGGACGGCCTTGCGATTGGAAGATGTCACCGGGACCAACCTTCATTTTCTATTGTACATTTCCAGTGATAAGGGAATGATCGATGTACATGTGAACCCTGTATGTCGGGTTTTGAACTTGCTTCCTTGTCAGCTGGAATGTCAAATGGGTGAGGTTCTGCGTCCAAACGAAAAGCGACCGGTGGATCCTCGTCCAGTCGTCAGTGGAAGTCCAATGCGGAAGATTACAAATGTGGAGACAATATCTGTGGCCAGCGGCAAGGATGGCAAATGTGTGGCCCTAAATCCTGCTTCGAAGCCCCATATTTCATTACGTGTCCCTGGCTACAGATGGTCGTGCTGGCAGCGGATTGTGAATCGTAAGGCTGACACGCTCACGTGGAGACCTACAGATGCTGAAACTGATTTTGTGATTGGCCCAACCAAAGGAGATGCAGACAATGTTGAAGAATTCAAATTTGTTGTCTATTTGGACAGGTTGGCTGGGTCGTCAGGGGATCCCCTCGTGCTCATTTTGAGCACAGAGAGTGGTCACTGTCCCACTGTACGAGTATATGCCCAATACTGGATAGTCGACAAAACAGGATTCGGTTGCCGCTTTTGTGAAGGGTTCACGGATTTGTTGGGAACTGCACCGGAAGCTGACAGCTCTCGGCGATCATACTTGACTTCCGAGGACTCAAGGAATCCGTCAATCACCAATGACATGACTACCCAAGGTCATCAGTGGAGTATTGGCATGTGTGGGATGAGTATGTATTTTTCGCAGCGTGAACGTGTAGCGATGTGCATTGAAAGCGGTTCTGGGGATTCTCATTCTCAGGACAAGTCGATTCGATCCAAATGGACGAATGCGATGGATATCTCAAACGTGATGCCCAAGACCGTATTTTCTGTTGACGAGCTCAGTGGAGCAAGAAAGTTTGAACTGGCAATAATGGTGACAGTTTGTCCAGGTGTCTTCTCGAGAACACGTATGATCACCTTTTTCCCTCGGTATCAAATTGTTAACCTTCTCAAGCGGGAGCTTGTTGTGGCACAAGATGGCTCATTGAAAGCTGAGACTCTGATTCCTTCTCAATCATCTGTACCTTTCCATTGGGAAAGGGGCTCATTACCCTCGAAAGTCCGCCTTGGTGCCCCAACTATTGAAGAGAGGGACTCAAATGACTTTGAAGCCTGTTGGACAAATGGATGTATACAGCTGGACAAGGTTGGTATCACTTCCATGCGGCTACCAAGCAACGGGCTTCTTGTTTCGAAACCCATGGTTGTACAGGCCGAGGTGAGGCTTGCGACCAAAGAGCAAAGTTCAGCAGTTGTCATCGTGATCTGGTCTGCAAATGAGAAGTCAGACCCCCTCTACCTTTTGCGGAATAGGACACCATACACAATTTTATGCCGCCAGCCACTACATGATGAACCTTCAAATACGAAAAATGATCTTGTTGAACCCGAAGAAGTAAGCGATGAGATTGACGGGAATAATGTCAAAACGAATACATTTCAGTGCGGGGCAGAAATCGCTCCCATTGTAATGTCATTCCTTGGGCTTGATCGTATTGAAGAGTTTGTCTGGGTTATTAGAAGCGGTGATACAGCTTGTTTCGGTTTCGATGATCCCGAAAAGCCGCATATTCTTGAATGGACGTATGTGCGGTCTGATTCTGATGAGTTTGCCAGTGGCTGTTCCCGGGCCATCGTAGAAATTGATGCAATGGGCTCTTGGAGTACTCTGCCAGTGGCAGGTGAGAAGGAGGTAGTGTGCCAAATTGGAGCTGAACACTCCACGAAAATGGTGGAGTTTGTCGAGACTTCGTCACGTCGCTCGCTGGCAAGAGGTGGCGACCATTTGGACCGACGTACTATTCGCTATCATGTGTTAACAAACGAAGGGAAAGGAATCCCGGACACACCAGATGACGAAGAGGAAGTCGCATTTTCTATTCGTTTGGAGGTTCCCACAGTTTGCGTTAGTGTTGTTGACAATGTGGAGCCGCTGAGACACGGACGAGAGATTTTGCTGGCTCAGTTCGACGGTCTTTACGCGGCTTTTTCCCAAAGTCGTGAAGGCTATCATGAGATGGAGTTGAGACTGAAAAGCATTCAAGTCGACAATCACGTCCCTTCATCGATTCATCCAGTGTTGGTATGTCCAAGTGGTGTGCTGGAGTTGTGGTATTCTCTGTGTATCTAACCTTCATTTGTTTCCAGCTGTTCTTCCCAAAAGTAGATGCCAATGAACCTTTCCTTCATCTCTCCGCTGTCAGGAGGATGCAACAACACAGTACGACTTATTCTTTCCGCTATGTAGCCTTTCGCATGTTGGACATGAACATTTTCCTAGATCGCAGGTACGTTGAACACATCATGGCATCCCCCAAACTTAAGATGCTTCACCTAGTTCCTCACAACCCGTTTCTAGGACTGCGGAGACCATTGCTCGGTTCATTGCACCCGTGCGGGCAAATGACGATGATGCGTCTGAAGACGTTCCGGAATTTGTCACCGACTTGACGGTTAACATGGCGATGAAGTATTCTCGCCCAGATCGTCGCGCACCTCGCGACATTGAAATGATGGTACAAAGTGCAAACTCGGGTAGAGTATACCTTGAACAGCTCCACTTGCATCCTGTTAAGATCGCCCTAACATTCACACAAGAATGGACAGAGCTTGGGCAGGGTACAGAGAGTATGATGGTATTTCAATTCATTAGAGGAATGGCAAGCATTGCTGATGCTCCGTTGAAATTTACATCTTTTGTTGTCAGTCATGTGTTTGAGGCGCCTCAAACGCTCTTCCGTGTGATTGTCACGCACTACTCTTCCCAACTTACCAAGCAAATTTTTGCGATGCTGGGTAGTCTTGCTATCCTTGGAGCCCCTGCTGATTTCATCTCGAACGTTGGCACTGGTGTTCGGGACTTCTTCTACGAACCCATTCAAGGGGCAGTTCATGGTCCGCGTCAATTCATTGAAGGGTTGGAGGCAGGGACGCAATCACTTGCCAGAGGTGTGTTTGTTGGAGTGGTTCGAGGCGCCGCCAATGTGACTGAGGTCGTCAATGCCAATTTGGCTGGTCTTACCGCCGATGACGACTTCATCGATGAACGGAAGGCCCATCAACGAATGCTCACAGATGCCATGAGTCGTGGAGTAACAAGTCGCACTTTGAATGACTCTTTGTACCTAGCAGGGGCATCTATTGCACGTGGTGTTCGATCCGGGGCCCTTGGTATTGTTGACCAGCCAACAAGATATGCTTCCAAGTATGGACCAGTTGGGTTTGTGAAAGGTGTTGGGAAGGCAGTGGTTGGTGCGATTGTCAAACCTGTTGTAGGAGTTGGAGATGCCGCTGCGTTGCTGATGAATCACGTGTCGGACGCAACAAGCAACAAACAGGTTCAACCCAAGATACCTAAGCGCCTTAGAAGAGCACTTCCCAGTCGCTCCTCGACGAAGCCTAATTGTGTCATTTTGACGCCTTACGACGATCGAGCAGCGAAAGCACAGAAAATTGTCACCGGCGGTGAGAGTGTCGATGATACGTACATTGGGCATGTCAATATCCCCAGTCATCTAATCATCTCAAGCGACCAATGTTTCTGGGCCATCGATCGGCGTACGCGTGAGCCCTGGTGTGTGAGCTGGGAAGAGATCAGTCATTTCGGTGTCATTCAAGGTGGGATGAGGATCGTTGTTTTTAGTCAAAGCGGGCTGAAACCCTTTGTGTTTCAGGTCGAGGATGAAAAGGATCGTGCAGAGATTCACAAACTGTTATCCATGCAACTCTCAAGGATGGGAAATGCAAAGAGAAATTTGACTGCAATCAAATCCCCTGCATTGAATACGGATTTCGATATGTCGCTATCGAACATCCCAGGTTTGAAATCTAGGCAAGAGAAACATGTATTTGGGAGTTGCAATGAGACGAGGAAACGACTTGGAACTGCGGTGAAGGATGAGATTGATCTTATTGAGCAGTGCTTTGTACGCGTTAAGAAAATGAGCAGTGCTTCTTCCACATTCTTTGAGATACTGGATGAAGAGGCTTGGACCCTTGTTAGCAATTGGGGCCAAGTTTTTTCGGGTCTCAGTTCTCGACGATGCATTGCTGCTGGTCTCATCAATGGTACTGGGAATGATATTCAAATCAAGTCCACGAAACTTGTAGAGGGAGGTTCACCTTGTTATTCTATCCCGACCTCAGAGTTCGATGCTGAGCAAGGCGTCCTTCATGCTGGTGGAGCCATGATCTTTTTTGGTTGGGGGGTAGTGCCAAACCTTCTCCAAGCTGGAAATGTGTTTATGCATATTGAAACCAATGCCTTCATCGCCGACCTGGCCGATCAAAAAAGCAGGGACACGTATGCTGAGGCATTGTCTGGCTATGAAATTGACTTTTTGGAAAAGAGTTACGATGACTCTGGGTGGTGGGCGAAGTATTGGCTATTGCTGCGATAAGGTTTGAGACATTATTGAAAATCAACTTGCGCGGAGTTCGATACCTGGCTTGGTGCAGTAGAACATGAGACGGGATCATCAACATTCTGTACGAGCGCTATACAGGACGTGTACAAGGGAGGATGTCAAAAATGTTTGGCGATGTGGCAACGGAAATGTAAAGATTGTATCCAAGAGCAGCAGGTACCGTAGATGATTCATTTCTAAACCTACTCACATCTAGATTGAATGCCAATGAAGGCAACCGCGGTGGATTAATAGTACTTACTATAGTTTCAGGGCAGTACCGGGTAGCAAAACAGAACGGTGAACAGTGGTGCAGTCTAGTTGGTCGTGCACAGGGCTGTGGCAGACCTCGTGAGATTCTCCCTCATCAGCGAAACCCGTGTCAACGCAGGACTTGAGAAACAACAGCAAGAATTCCCAACCACAACACCACCCTCGACATCTGATCGTCGTGTTCATTGTGTTCACTTTCTTCCTCTCACACCATAACGAAGTTCTTGCAAGAAATCCATCAATACATGACCCTGTCGAACACCAAGGAGAAACAACCGTCAAGACGGCGAACCAATCAATTTCGTCGGAAAGAAGAGATTGCAGATTACATTCCAGAATACTTGAGACATGTGATTCTTCCATATGAGGGCGACTTTTGTGTTTCCACAGTCTACCATCCTCTCGTCATTGCCCAACTCATGGTGGAGGGTTTCTTGCCTATTGCCGCCCACAATGTATTGTTACCCAAGCTTCATGAACAAAGATGTGTCATCCAACTCCCTGACCAACTTCACGTGTCCAAGTCTGCCCGCAAGAAATCAAAGCGCTTCACAATTACCATCAACCAAGCCTTTGAACAGGTTATTCGTGGTTGTCAAGACCAACATGGGCATCGATGTTGGCTTTATCCTCCTTTGGTTGCTGCCTTTTCGGAGCTGTTCCACAATGGCCCAGTAGCCGCCAGGCTTTCCGATCAACCTCCGCAGACCTCCAGTCGCGTCCGCATGTATTCTATTGAAATTTGGAATGGTGACTCTTTGGTGGGAGGTGAGCTAGGTTATTCTGTGGGGAGTGTATATACGAGTTTGACAGGATTTTCGAGCCAGGACAGTGCAGGATCGGTACAGTTGGCTGCCTTGGGACGACTATTGGTCGCCTGTGGCTTTTCAATGTGGGATCTGGGAATGGAAATGGAATACAAGAAGTCTCTTGGAAGCCAGCTGATGCCGCGTCCACAATTTGTTGATCATATACATCGAGTCCGTAAGGATGATCATTGTGTTCTTCCCGTTGCCACCAAGGCACATCCATACCAAGCAAAGGACCTGATTGATCATGCCAGTCAGGAATTGAGTAGGTTGGCAGTCAAACGGAATTCCGACTCCTTGGGAATAACCTCGCAAACCGAAACATTACTCTCTGAGTCTTCCTGCACTGCACACAAGTCAAAGAGGTCTAGAAGTGGTACGAAGCCACAGACGCAATCCTCGACGGAATAGTAAGTCGTCATTTGCCTGGCTTTTGCTACTAGGTGACTGTGGATTGCTTCTCTGCTATCAGATTTCGTGGCAACACCTTCAGCCACGCAATGTTTTGTCCTACACACTCCTACACGCGATTGCGGAAAGTCTCTAATCGGAGAGAATGCGATTTTTTCTCAAACGGAAAGAACCGCTACGAGTTTAAGAAGAAATATCTGGATGAACCGCTCATACGCTATGAAATTTTGTGAGCTAGAGATTACATCATGCAGCTACGATCGTTTTTATCCCAGTTGACCCAACTGCGCCATGAACTCGACAGCATCCACCAATTCTGTGCTTCCGTAACTAATAGTTCTTCGCTCATTTGCGACCAACTGTAGATTTTGGTATTCCGAGTAACATCCACCTCCCACAACAAAGGCAGTAACTTCACGAATGGGTGTTCTGTTCATGGTGCGGAGTTTGACAACATCGACATCTCCCTTCACCCTAGGATCCAGGTAGAGGTAGTCGTCATCTTCCGTGCTTGGCTTCATTTCGCAAAGGTTCTCGACGACACGAGTTGCATAGTGTTTGTGGGTCTTGCCCAACATATTGGTGACTTTGTCGGCAGCCTTGGCAAGCAATCCAGAGGCTTGGGTCGTGGCCTTGGCCATGAAACTGGAAAGCATGTCGGACTTGCCATGGCCACCACCAGTTGCCTCCAGAACTGCCACAGTAGAAGCCATGGGAAGCATGTGCATGGAACGCAGTTGCTTCAGATATCCAACGGCCTTGATACCAATATCCAATCGCTCTTTGCCCTGTTTGTCCAACAAAGGCTTGCCGTCGTCGCCCTTGCCATTCATAGCCTCTTGAAGAGCTCCAGCGACTTCGTCCACATCTGCTGTCTTTGCCTGGGTAGTCAGGATATAAACGACAAACAAACGAAGCTTGTCTTCTACACTCCCCTTGGTTGGGTCCGACACCAAGTGGAGCACGTCAGCCTTGGCCCGGCCTGGGTCATTTCGGTACGATCCCGTCGACAAGGAACTTTCCATCTCGAAAAACTGAGGGACGTCCCTGGCAGCAACTTGGTTCATGACGGCTTGAAGAATACTTGTATGTACTTCCAATTGCTTCTTGCGCTCAAGCAAGGCGGGCAATGAATCTACCGCATTGGCAAGGTCTGTAGCCGAGAAGCCCATGGGATCTGCAGACATATCCTTTCCGGCTGCCTTGGAACGGATACTTTGCTCTTTGGCTGTAACCTCTTGAAGGTCTACTCCGTTGCTCTCAATAGCCTCTGGGAAGGGGTGAAACTTGTGCTTGGCATAGAAAGGATCTTGATCAGGGTCCAAATCAAATTTCTTGTGCACGGGCTTTTGGCGACCTCCACTTTCGTTGGCGACATCAAATTCAACTCGATTGGCGGTGTGTTGCAACATGTCATCAATAAGAGCTTGGTAGGTGGAAGTGTGTTGAATGGGAGTGACAAGATCGGCATTGCGGTCCAAAATGACCAGGAGTGGACGATGCAAACTGGACTTGTTTCTCAACAATGTGGGGTGTTCCGCGATCATTTTGTAGAGCTTGCGAGCCACCATTTCTGGAGCTCCCCCCTATCAGAACAAAGAACGTGAGTGCATATCAGAACCAATAACGCAATACAGTACTCTCAAAGTTCATAGGCGTACCCTGGGACATCGAATGATTGGGACCTTGCCAAGAGTGGCTACCTCACTAAACAACCCATAGGCTATCTCGGTCATAGCAGACTCAATCAACTGCTCACTAGCTCCGGAACCATTGTACAGAGCATATGAGTTCTTCTTGGAAAGGGAAAACAACTGCTGTTCCAAACAGACAAAGTCTAGATACTGATCGTGCACCCCAGCAATTTTCTCAATGGAGGCTGTTTGGACCACAAGCTTGGCGAAATCCTCCATCAATGACCTATCCAACTTGGTAACGAAATTCAAGTGCGCCTTTCCATAGAGACCCTTTGCACAATCTTGAGCAATAATAGCCAGGTTCTCCTTGGTGGGTCGACAAAAGTAGACTGCAGGGACATCAGGAATGGGCTCCCTGTCCGAGTTCAAGAGCAAATGCAGCGTAACACCTCGGCGACGCAGTTGACTAACACTGAGAAGCGGCGAAATGATACTTCTGCAGGCAGCATCATAAATAAGAATTTTCCACTGATTGTGCGAGGACCCAGCTGGAGGAAGTGTATGGTCATCGTCAAAGGTGTCGGCATCCTCGTTGAATGCGAGCATTCGGTACACAGCCGTGAGCTGTGCGGTCTTGAGAGAAACAGCAGAGGGATTCAATGCCATGATGGAAAGCAATCGACTCCTACAAACTAGCTAGATACCGTGGTACAAGGAGAGTACAGATCGTGGTACAACCACAGGTACGAGAGACAATGGAAGAGAGGGGTTTGTGATCCAACTCGCAAATGCCGCGGCGTGGTATTGGATTTGAGTCGAGTCTCCTGTCATTTTGTCGGACACTGGTCTATTGGTCCGAAAAATGTAGACTGTCCGTCAACATACTGTAGAACCACTGCCACGAAATTTCCCATTAACTCCCACGTAGGCTGAAACGCCATGGTCTGTCGATAGAGTTCATAACATTGTTCCACTGGTGTGATCTAGTATGAAACGAGAAACTTGCATTGGCGAGAAAGTACTTCTTTTAGTGTTTATTGCACTTTCTTCTAGCTTCTTCAAAGTCTTTGCCTTTTCGACACTTCCCCTTCCATTGGGACAACTTTCCATACAAAGAGGTTCTCCATCGACACGGCATGCTCCCCGGCAAGTAGAGTCTCCTACCAAAAGCTTGTTCTCCTTTTCACCATTCGAGCTCAATTTTTATCTTCCAGATGAAGAGACGCTGGAACATACACTTCAACAAGATAACGAGAAGGATTCATTGTCCACCGGGCCAGTTGCTGAGAAAGTCGTTCTCGGTTTGTATCGTTCCCAAGAGGACACGGTGTTATGTGCAGCTGATGCTCAAACAGGCCAAATTCTCATGGCTCATTCGAATGAACGAAGAATACGGCAAAAGAACACACTGGGAGATACAAAACAGTTTGTGGAAGATTGCCTAACACAATTGGGTTTGGGACTCGATACCATCGAAACAGTGGTGGAACATGTAGATTTGGAGCGAAATCACCCGTCCAATGGTGAACCTTCTGTCGATACCAAGTGGGAAAAATGGTTGGCATCTTCTGGCGCCGGAGCTCCTGGCTGTCGGAAGCAAGAGAATGTTACCCTGCTAGCTCCTGAACGTATGGGTCTTTCTTGCCACTTGGCCCAGGCCTACGCCACAGCTTCCCAAGCACCCTTTGATTCTGGTTTGATAGTTGTCATGGACCATAAAGGCGATTCATTTCGGTCCATGTGGCAAACTCAACAAGCCGCGACGACGGCAAACCTATCATATTCAGTCAATGATTTCCTTTTGGATCCCTCCGTTCCCTGCCAACCCAAAAATATCCATGACAAAGGCTTGTTGTCGGATTGGAAAGAAGCTGAGAGTGTCTATACATTTTGTAAAAACAATGCCATTCTGGATATACAGCCCATGTTCAAACGTTTTGCACCCAGTGCAGCGTTACCACTTTGGGCGAGCCAGCAAGACCAGATCAACCAGAAGCCGAGTCTGGGAGATGTATGTTCGGATGCTGCGAAGTATATCTTTGGCGGTATTAATCCTGTCAGTAATATGAGAAAGGTGGGTGATTTGGTCCCTTGGATGCAGGGTATTTGGGGAGGCCAACGTATCACTCCCATAGTAGACCCGATTCTATCAGGAGACCTCCACGAAGATATGACTGAGACTCCCTTGACATATCGAAGTGATGTGTTCTTCGATACACCCTTGATAGACCAAATGGAGGAAAACAAAGAGGTGACACTTGAGAGCGAACCGTTCGATTTTGAAAGTGATACAAGCCTCGATGAAGGGTTTGTTTCCAATCGGGCTCTCCAAGAGGATACTTCTGAATTTGTAAACAAGACCAAAGCGTCTCCTCAACCCCGAGGACCCACTGGTCTAGAGGTTGATGCAATTCGATTGGCACATCGTATTCAATTGGACATTGAGACTATTGCTTCACAATTCGTCAAATATTTCAAAAAGGCAACTGGCGAAAACAACATTTGCATTGCGGGGAGTGTTGCTTGTAACGCTGGCCTTGTACGTCACTTGCAGCGAGAACACGGACTTCCAAACACATTTGTCGCACCAGATACTTCCGAAGATGCACTTGCAATCGGCTGTTCCGCTTTCGGATTGTTCGGGGCAAGGAAAAGGCAGAAGAGAAAACAGTCATCCCCAGTGTGTTGGAAGACCCCGTTGCCCCCCTTTCTTGGACCAAGCTACTCGGAGCAAGCTATTCGAGCAGCCCTGGATGAAGCTTCGCCGTGGATCAACATTGAATATTGTGGCGGTCAGGAAGATTTGCTTGAGGCAGCTTCCGAGGAGCTCGAGATTGGAGGTGTGGTAGCGTGGTTCCAAGGGTCTTCTGAGTTGGGAGCACGCTCCTTTGGACACCGAAGTATATTGGCCAGCCCTTCCAAGAGGGGTGTCATGCGGCACCTCAACGAGAGAGTGAGACAGCGGGAATTGTTTCGTCCTTTTAGAGCAAGCGTACTTGTTGATCACGTTGATCAATGGTTCCACACGGAAAATGGTGCTGTCAGGGAGGATTCTTTTGTGGACGCTACTCTCAAAGTGAAAGAAGAAAAGAAGGAATTGATTCCCGCTGTTATACAACCAGACGCATCCACTAGGGTGCAAAAAGTTTCTCTGAAATCAGACCCCCCGTTCTACAACTTGCTACAGGAATTCTACCAGACAACAGGCCTCCCATTGCTATTACACACAAGTTTTAGGACCCGCAGTGGCGAACCTTTGGTCGAAACACCCAGAGATGCCATAGGGAGCTTTCTGGCTTCCGAGGGAGCCATTGACGTTCTAGTGCTAGGGGACTACATCGTTCGACGGAGACATCCAGACCTGCAGTCGCTTGTTGGGGATACCTTGACGGCACGCCCAGTATCTCCTGTTTGTGCAGGTCCCGTGAAGGTCCAGACTATTACGACATACGAGAGGTCTCCTACTGATGAGGTTGCTACAACTACAACCAAAGCCTGCATGCCAGGCTGTCTAACTCACAATCCGAATGACGAGTGGGTTACACTCTCGGATGAGATGGAGGGATCACTACTGCGATATTGCGATGGAACCCGCACCCTCCAGAGTATTATGTCGAAATTCACAACGAAGGACGATCTAGAACTCCTGACGGATGCTGAAGCCCAGGAGTTGGGACAACGCGTGATTCGTAGCTTGGTAAAAATGTACTACCTAACGCTGATTAGTTGGTGAGGATTCTTCCCGACACAATCCACTGTTTAATGAAGCAATCCCAACGTCTTGATGACCTTACGGTACGACTCGAAATCCTTTCGCTCCATGTAGTCCAAAAGCTTTCGCCTCCTGACATAGAGGGCATCAAGACCACGCTTGGAATGCTTGTCCTTTTTGTGTGAGCGCAGATGGGTCTGGATTTGTTGAATACGGGTAGTCAAAGCAATGACTAAATTTCGAATAGAAAGCATAGTAGTGGTGAGACAAACAAACACAAACATAGAACACACCAAAGAAAGAAAATAATGATCCTTACCTTGAACAGCACTGGAACCAGTATCTCCCTCACGCATCTGGAAAAGCTCCATTCCACGCTTTTTCTGGGCCTGTACAACCTCGCTTTGACTTCCATTGTGAAGATCAAACAATTTTCGTACTCGGTCGCTCATCTTGAGAACCTCTCCGTTGAATCCGTATCGCATCAAAGGAGCCTTGACAATAGCCATCTTGGCTTGAAGCTCGTTGGCAGCCAATTCATCTTGACGCTTTGATTCGGCATCACGTTCTGCCCTCGATACAGCGTTGACAACAGGAGTATCCCTAGGAATGAAATTGTTGGGTTTGCGGGGAAGAATTCCCTTGGCAGCGAAGATCTCCTTGCGCTGGTGCTTGGCTTGCCGATTCAACCGCTTTTTGGTGACCCATCGCACTTGCTGTTGTTGTTGTTGTGGCACATTAGAGCTAGGGAAATTAAACTGTGCTGTGGCTACTGTTGGTGCTACAAATGATTTGACAGAAGAGAGCACAGAGGGTGCCCGGCGGGCCAAAATCGATGACAACATCGTAGCGTTTCTCACCGCCACAGGTTTTGTGATGTTTCCGTCTGTTAGTTCGCTTACGCGAGTCAATCGGCTTAGATCTTGACGTACGAAGGCCAGAAATTCACAACTCACCCTGTCATGTTGATTCGTACCTATATACTGTACCTAGAATGTAGTAGGGCTAGTTGGACACAACAACATGAAAATACTAAACAGTTCATGAAAGAACAACTACTTTATTTCATTCTTACATGTGGTCACAGGCAAAATGGCTATAGTTCATCGTGCTCGTCGCGTAAAAATGTGACGGCATGATAGGGTTGCCCTGTTCGTTTCCATAAGTCCTGTAGCATTTGTAGTTCCTGAGGAGTACCAGCTGGTGCCATGTCCAGCAACAAGACTTGGCCTTTGGAAATGGGTTTCGTAGCCACAAGCTCCAGGGCGAGGCTACCAGATCCTGGTTGCATAGTCTCTCGGATTTTAAGTTTACAGTTGGAATCTTCTTGACTTCTGCCCCGTCGTCGCACCAACGAAATGGCTCCAATGGGAAGAATGCCTAGATCTTCGTAGGACTCAAAGACATCATAACGCTTGCCTTGCCCGGGATAGTGCACCACAAACTGGTCTCGGTATCGCTTCCGAAGATTCCTTAATGATCGTTGTTGCACCGAATCCAGCGCTTCCCATCCAACGACCAGAGGTGCCACGGCGGAGTCGGCGAGGATTCGCTGCGACACCAACAGCCCCAAAGACAGTTCTATTCTATCGCCAGGTTGCAAGTCATATCGAGCCCGTACGTAGCCCAAACCTGCATCCCATTTGGCCAGTTCCTGTCGAAGGGTAAAATCGACACGCTGGATATGTGGAAGAATTCTTTCATACCACGTTTGGTTGCCCACCCCTGCTTGAACTCTTGAACAGTACTTTTGCTGGTAGAAAGGAATATCCACAGGAGATATGGACACTTGTTTTGGAGGAAGTGATTGTTGCTGAATACCCCGTGCTTGAAACCAATCGTTGTCTCCATACCGAGCCAACAATTCCTCTCCCTTTGATATGTTTCGAATGGCTTGCACTGTCATGAGATGTCCTTTTGGTTTGGCATATTCCATGAAGGCAATGTTGGGAGAGGAATGATGATTGTAGGAACTACCCAATCCCAATAATAGTTGATCCATACTCGGCTCTTCGTCGTTTTCCATGTCCAGTGCGCTCGAGGAACACCCAGTTGTGTGCACATAATCATACAAGATAGAGCTTTGAATTTCGACTCCCGTGGAGGGCAAAGATAGATAGGCGGGCACAATCTCGACAATTTCTCCCCGCTCAAAGTCTCTTGCTGCAAAGACACCCCAGCCCATGGAGGAGGAAGGTGCCAAGAATATATCACAGTGGACGAAACTGTCGTCGGAAGCAGGAGAACCAAAGGCATTAGTCGCGGAAGGGTCAATCTCTGCTTGAGCCTTGGAAACAAGACATTGTAGAACTGCTAGGCATAGCAGGAGAAAGCTTGTGCAGAGTTTGTGAGGAAGAACCAGCAAGAACATGTTGAGTTCATTGGCAGGCTGCTGGGTGGAATAGTGGAAGATGGTGGTGGTCACGTGCGATCCAAACGACTCGATGGACCATTCTCGTTGTTAGGCGGATGCGCTTTTTCTCGTTGGCACTTGTGATGGTTGAACACTCATGCCAAGGAGGGAGGTACTACAAACAATATTGCACAGCATACTACAAGCTAACAGCTACCCCGTGATCCATCACGGGTATAGTAGTGAGAAGGCTGGAAGGATCATGTTTGGCCTTTCTCCCTACTCTAGGAGACACCATTGGCGGTTGGATACACAAAGCGTTTATAAGGTAGTATAGTAGACGGGCAACTACTATCTTAGAATCACAGGAGGAATAATCCAAAACAGTCATGACTCCAGAGTATTACTAACAGACTGTGTCACTTCTTAACGTCCCATTTGTTGCTGCATTTGGGCCATTTGTTGTTGTTGTTGCAATTGAGCTTCGTTCGCCTTTCGGAGGACTTCCCCGATCAATTGCTGACTATCAAGGTACTTGGACACGCATCGGTCTAGAAAAAGACAGCGGAAACGAGAGAAATTGTAAACTGTGAGAAGGAACTGTATACCGGAAGCTCTGATACTTCGTCCACCAACAACACAGTGGATAAAGTCTAGTATAGCGGAACGTACCAGTGCATGTCATTTCACCCAAAGAAAGATCTTGTTCACGGTGCTTTCGGGAGGCACACTTGAAGAAGCAAGAAGAGGAAATCTTGTTGAATAGATCCGTGTACATTTCCATTTCCGTCTTGGCTGAAGGAATCCAGGGCAAAACAAAGAGGTGAGAATCTGGTAGGAAGTGCGGATGTCATGGCGATATCCCACGAGTGAGAAATCGAGAATCTAACGTACCAGCAAAGACAGGGTCTGGACCCTGTGGTTGTTGCTGACCTCCTCCAAAGAAGTTCATGATTCCAAAATTATCAGATCAATATGTATGTGTACCTCAAATGGCTCCCTTCCAGCACGGCTGTGGTGGTTGATGTCCTCGTCGTGGGAGAGAAGCACCTGACGACGTTGACTACGAGTACCGGTACCGGTAGTTGACGACAGACAAGTACGACGAGTGGGATGTGCGGTTGTGTCTCCTTGTCCCACCGTCGTCCGGTTTAGGGGAGGGGAACAGCTCCTTTCCAGGCTAGCAGGGGCTCCCATAATATTTCCCTCTATTATTTAATTCCCGCAGGTGACAGAATCCAACCGACTCAGAACGACAAGGACACCACGCAACGCTCCCAACAACGACTACTCGTACAAGGAGAGTACGAGCACTCTCTCTTCCCTTTGTCCTCTCCCCGATCCATCATGGCTCCGGACGAATCGAAAAGTGAAGAACCTGAGGAACCTCAATCCTCCGAGGAGTCCTCCAGTGCTGAAGTCACGGCTACTTTTACGTTGGCCTCTCCAGTGCCTATTCAAGAAAAACTACAAGATGCCATTTCGGATCTCTCCATTCGAACGCAAGTCCAAGATTGCCTACATTCCATGTTGGTAGATGTAGAGACGACCATCTATTTACAGCAACAACTCGAGTTGCAAGCCAATCGACAGACACTTCATTCTCTTCACAAACAACATCAAGCCACCATTCTAGAGGCAGACGCAGAGCGATTGGCTCGGGATTCGAACCGTGCCGAAATGGCGGATTCTATGGTCCGGGAGATGATGACTCTGAGTCAAGAACTAGAATCCCTTTTGCATTGGAAACAGGAAAATCTACAAAAGGTTCAAGACTACGACGACCTCCTTGCCAAACTGGCGCAAACAGAGGAAGAGCTTCAGGCAGCCCAACGGGCGCAGTTTAGTGGCCAACCCAAGCCACGGGTTCCCGAGTCCAACACTACCGATACAGCTACTACTGAGTTGGAAAGTCAAGAAACTACACAACCAAAGGATAGCAGTCCTGTCTTGGCTCCTCTAGTACAAGACGATACTTTGGTCAGCAGTTCAGCCTTGGATACCAAACCTCCAGCTGTGTCCCTAGATGACGATGCTCCCCTCGAAACAACGACTGCTGCCGAAGATACACAAACGACACAATCCGAACCAGTCGACTCGGATGCTGTCTTGGCTTCCACAGAACCGACAGAAACGGCGGCGGCGGCTGCTGCAGAGGTTGTGGCCCTTGACGAAGACGAAAAAGAAGATGCTCCCCCAACCCTATTGTCACTGGATGTGGAGATCCTCATGACCATTTTTGGTTTCATGGACGCCATGGATATTCTCAACATGGCACAGATCAATCTTGAAATGTATGCCAAAGTGGACAACATTTTTGGTATTTCCGAAGATGGTCAGAGTCCACCGCAACCACCGGCGCCAGCACCAGCACCAGCACCGGTAGCGGTAGCGGCGGCTGCTCCCAAACCGGCTGGGCCTACTCCTGCTTCTGCCCCAGCCCCTGCCAAGTCTACGCCAACTGCCTCACCATCCATGGGACCCTTGCAAGCACCTACTGGACCACTTGGGGGGCGTCTGCTTTCTATGATACAGCCAGCACGGGCTGGGGGGAAGAAACCAGCACCTGGCATCAACTCCACGGTTGCACAAGCCGCCTCCAAGCTATCGGATGCCGAGGTTGCCGCCATTCTTGCCATGACCAACCGACTCACCAAAGCTGAAAAGGAAGTGGAACAGCTGAGGAGTGAAAAAGAAACGCTTCTCGCCAAGCTCGATGGAACTGAAGCGGTCAAGCAGTTCTTGATCAATAAGGTTCGTGACGTCGAACTCAAGTTAACTCTCAGTCGAGACGATGAGATCAAGGTTACCAATCAAATTGCCAGTGACCAAGAGGTTATTGCCTTTTTGGATAGTCGGGTACAAATCCTCGAACGACAAACCGAGAACCTCACCAAGGAAAAATCCCGGGCCATGAGCGAACTCGAATCCACCACAGTACAAACGTCCAAAAAAATTACCATGCTGAGTGACATGCTCAAATACGAACGGGAAAAACTGAAGGAAGAAGAAGGTGAATGGAAGGCTACCAAAAAGGTATTGGTCAAGGAGGTCAAGAGTTGTCGTGCACAAATTCTTGCCTTGCAGGCCGAACGTGATGGGTTGAAGGAACAGAATGAAATGATGAAACGTGCCATGCTCTCCACCGGACGGAGTCCCACTGGAGTTACCAGTCCTAGGTAATATTGACATAGACATATGTCGTTCTACAAAATGGCAGAATGGGAATAAATCTTGGTATCATGTTTTTGCCAATTTATTCGAAACACAATTCTACGAAGTCTTGTCTCTCCTCCGCTTACGACAAAACCATCTTCAGTTTAGGAAGGAAAGAAGAATGTACGTTGGAAGCCTCTACCTTCCCTTGTAGATGTTGTAAAATGGTGCTACCTTCCCCAAGGTTTCTGCTGCCATCCACAATCGTCTCAACTGCCCGATAGCAAACATGGCGGAACCACATGGAAACTGGAGCTTGTTGGGACAACGGTGACAAGAACACACTGAAAAGGCGACAGACCTCATCACTGGAAGGATCCCGGAGAGGATACCTGGACGTTCCCAAAACCTTCTTTGTGAACGGAGATAGATCTTTCCAACTCTCTGACGAAACAGGCGAGTTGACAGGCGTGTTCGTCCAAAGGTCCCAAGGGAATAGCGACACTCTGGTCTTTTCGAGTGTCAGAGAAAGAATAGCCAGAGAATACATGTAAAGTGAAGGATCCATCTGAGTGCTGGCTTCAGAATCTACAATAGTCCAAGGTGGGGAACTCTGACAGCAGGCAACAATATCCACAAATAGTCCAGTCAAAGTCAAGACAGAAATCAAATGCGATGGTGTCACTCGCTGGGCCAAGGATTCGAAACAATCTGCTCGAGGGTCAACTAGTGCCATACACTGCGTTGGCGACAGCAGGTTGGTACTCATGTTTTGCAAAAAGGACTTGCATGGATAGGATCGAAGCCACAACAAATATGACACCCCGATTTCCAAGATACCTTCACTATGGGATGAATACTCATTTCGCTGCAGGAGATCTAGGAACATCTCTCTCCATGTTTGAACCTGACGCACAAAGAAAGCTCGGTTTGGATAATAACCTTCTTTGGTGGCAATTGTTTGACGAATACTTTGAACCAGATTGCCACAAATACCCCACTGGATGGATCGATACTCTGGAGAGCTTCGGGCTTGATCAAACCATTTTCGATGCAATCGCAAATACGAGGAAGCAAGACTGTAGTCCATCAAAGCCTCGTCATAACTAGTCAACCCTGCTACCAACAAGGGACTCAATTCTTCCCAAATTGATAAGAGATCCTCGACATACTCAATTGTATTCAACTTGTCCAACCGCTCTCGGAGATCAGTTGTGTCAATGATTTCGTCGATTGAAGGTGGGAAAGCAAAGCCACCAGCTTGAAGTTGGTCCAGCAAAGAAAATGACGTGAGTTGGTTCTTTATACTCTGATCCTGTGGCTTTTGACCCGTCCATCTAGACAAAGCCAATGGCATGGCTGCTTCCAATGCTGCCTGCTTGTCGAGACCGTTGGTGGAAGCCAAATTCTCGAGATACTTCTGGAGGGTTGGATCTTCGTTTCCAGGAAGTTCATTTGGGAACAATGTGTTCAATTGAATAGAAATGGAAAGAGCGAGCGCCTGCACCTGTTGATCTTGATACGAACTCATTGTCAACCACAAGCCGATGCCAGGCACAGCACGCTTGATGAGAGAATATTTTTTGTGGACAAGCAGGGAGAGCTACATGCGACTTGAGCTTGATACTTCTCAAGTCAAGCTAGACTAGATCATAATGTAAGGTGAAGATAGGAAAGATGTTGTTAACATGCATTAAAGGTACGCAACAAAATAATGGGCAGGGTATTCAGAAGTATTACGAACACCCCTCCTCCAAAGGTGATTGAGGTCTTAACCAGACGAGTTCCGGCTGCTGGCGAGAGACACGGTACTGCCCTTGCGCATGTGATCACCCCAAATTGGCGATGGGGATGTCGCGTTGTTGAACGATGACGAGCTCGTGCTGTGTCCAAGCTTGTCCAAACCGTCAATTTTGACAGCATTGGAATTTTGCTCTTCAGGTGGGAATGTGGGTGCCAAACACACCTGGGTCTCTGTCCAGCCACCTCCACGGGAAGGTGTGAATTGAATGACAGTGTGAAGTGGCACTTCGATACTCATACATTTGTCAATGGGGCTTCGACGGAAGTAGGCAATCAACGTTTGCAACACACTGACATGACTGACAACCAAAGTAGGAATCACCTGCTGCTCAATATCAACCACAACGGAAGCGACGCGCTTGACAACATCCCTGTACGATTCTCCTCCAGGGAACCTGTGTACAAGTATTAGACTCACAGTGTCAAAAACCATGCATATGTAAAATAACCGCGTGATAGCACGTACCTGGTCTTAAAAGGCTGCTTTTCCAGCTTGGTGTACCATGATGGGTGGGTGGCTTGAAGTTCTTCCAACTCCTTTCCGGCGAAGTCACCCTTGTCGAGAGGGTTCAAGTTGGAAAGTTCTTCGATCTTAAAGTCGTACTCATCCCAGCGGACGGTTTGAGAAGCACGTGGCATGGTACTGGTGAGAATCTTCAATGGGAAAGGGGCGGCACCATCACCAGGTTCTTGCGAGGTACCAAATCCTGCGAGACCATCAACATCGGTGCCCGTCGCCATGTCCATAATGTCCGATCTGTTTTGAACATATTCCACACCCTGCTCAAATACGTGGTCATAGAGAGCATCCGAAAACTTCTTTCCTGTATTTCCCAATTGATCAGCCTGCATCAGACGTTTCTTCAAATTGGAAGGAATACTTGCAAAAGCATTGTCGCTCAAGTTGACACGACGCATATCATCATTATCCTTGGCAACATCTGACAATGTCTGTCCTGCACGGCACAAAAAGATAGGGCGACTTCCAATATTCCAGGCCATGAGAGCAGGGACAATAATCTTGGACATTCGACCGTAGATGTGGTTTACCATTAGTTTGGTAGAAAGATTGAAAATCTTGATGTAAGACAGAGAGTCGTCGGTAATGGTCTCATACTGTTCTTCGTATTTGCTGACGCGGAGCTGCAAATCTGCCATGGCTTCTTCCTCGGGCATGTCCTTGTAGTCTGGACTGTTGGTCACTTTGGTGCGGAAATTCTCCATAAGCAATTCTTTATCGTCACAAATGGACTCGACAAAGATGAGACCAGTTGGCTTTCCAGGGCGCTTAGCTGGAGATGTGCACTCATCCAAGACCCACATTCTCCTCTCGTCAGTAGAATTGGTTGCGTCAAAAATGGCAATGCGATCTGAGTTTTCTTGGGCTCCAAACGTGGTGGCAGAGTTGTAACTTCGGTAGCTGGCTTCGTCTTTGTCATCACCCTCAACTTCATCATCATCAAGCCATCTGAGCATGTCATCAAGTGCCATACGAGCCGCCTTTTCTCGAATAGCAGTTGCCTGTTTGTTGTTGCTATCAAAAAAGTCAGCATCGCACGCCCCCGTCGTGGAGTCGGACATTTCGGCATAGGCGCGACGTCGATACTTGCCCACATTGAAAATTTTGCAAGCACAGCCATTCCATTCTAGAAAACTCATCAACTTGCGGGCAACGAACGATTTACCTCTAGCAGGCAATCCAACCAAAACTAGGACCAATCGATTGGCATCTTTGGTCAATTTCCTTCGCTGTAACCGAGAGAAAAATCATAAACGTTAGCCAAACATATGGTGCATCGAGGTCCCAAAAATATACTTCTACCAACTAAGAACAACGCACAGTTTCCAATTTTTTCATGGTCAAGGCAGACTCCTGCACAAGTTCTGTGGAACCACTGTTGTAGTAGTCAACGGGTATGGACGTCATGTTTGCGTTCGGGATGAAGGGTTCTTTCAATACAATGTGGAAAAATTAGCAAGTCAACCTCGGTTTCACTCGATACAATTACAACAGTTGCTCTGGCTTCCAAGTGTGTTTCCTTGGGTGTATAGTAGCACTGTGAAATACCAGTGCGTGGACAATGACCAAAAAAAGGGAAAAACAAGAGAGAGTGGCAAGGTTTCAGAGGATGATGATGTGCCGTAGCCTTTTTCAAGGTGTGCTTTACAACTGGGAAGTTTCGTTTCCCCTCGCAAGATCCTACCACTTCCTACGTATCTGTAGTCCAAAGAAGGAAGTACACGTGGAAAAGGGGCATATGATAACTTCCCTCGGCGGCACTTGCTGTATTTGCGATTGGCTCCCCACACTATGGTGAGTTGGAATCTTTCCCATCCTCTCCTTTTGTTCTGACATCTAATTCTGTAAAGAGATTCGCCCTCCTGGATCATCAACAAGCCTCCGTCCAACAACAATACGACAAAAGACCATCGGTGGAAAACATCTCCACGTTGAATACGAACCCTCCACCCAATCATTGGTCTGCAAACTACGACAAGTGCAATACCTATAGTCACAGTTGCATAACAGACGGCGACGTTGCACTCTACTTACCTAGATGACACCAACCCTCGGATTTCATCTGACTAAAGTACCAGTAGTGTACGCTGTGCTTCAGATAAAATCCAACGAAGGGGGAAAGAGCCCTTGTTGTATTAGGAGTATGTACCGTACCAACTACACCGCTGGTTTTTATTTGTATTTTCGAGTAGCTTCGCAATGCTGCTTCTTTCTACTAGTACTACACATTCATTCTGTGAACAACTACCGGTAGAAAGGGGGACAAGGGGTCAAATAGGATTCCCTTATCTCTGGCAACCAGAGTACATACTTGTACAGGGAATGAGGTATACACAACCACAAAAAGGGTTGTGTAGGGGGGGTTTGGGTGGATGGGGGGGACCTGTTCAAAGTGCTGGGTCGGGCATTGGGCTGAACAACCGCAACGCTGCTCTTCGCCACACCGCGTTCACCGGGGTGAAAGCGCGACGATCTTCTCGCGTTATCCAACCGAGCTTCACTTCGTCATCACAGGTGATGTTGATTTCTATTTTGAGCTTGTCAAAATAGGATAGTACATATATAGAGATTCTATAAAAGTACAGTCATGAGGTTCACTTTTGATGGAGGATGTGATTAAATGGGGGTGGTTGATGCCTCATCTGAGAAGTCCTTCGTAAAGAAGTAAAGTTGATACATCGGACAAAAGCAGACGCCGCGCCGTGTTTGCCATTGAGGCGAGCCAGAAATGAAATCGAAACTCTTCGCGTGGGTTACGTAGGAACTGTACCAAGTGCGCCGCGCGGAAAGGACGGACGATCGCTTGGAAAGTCCCCGATTTGCTGCAAGACAGACCCCAACAAGCTCATCGCATTCACCGACGCAGGAAATACGGCTTCTCCACGAGGGCAACAACAGGCAGACCTTGCTCCTTACCAAGACAGAACCAACAGGACGAACACAGACCTTGCATGATGGAGGCGGACAAACTCGTGGATCCAACCGACGATGGTCTCGACCCCCACAAGGATCACGATGACCATGTCAAGGATGTGGCGGCCGAAGCTGCCGCCGCTGCTGCCTCTGCGGTTGCAGATGACAATGGTGGGTACTCCTCTTCTGCAGCTCTGCACTGGTGGAAAGCCTCGTCTCACATTTTGCTATTTGTTCTATAGAAACCAGCGCAATGATTGCTGAAGCTGCCGCCGCTGCTGTTGCTGCTGCCGTTGAAGTTCAAGGTACGATTGTACGATGCCCTACGTGCACTTGGTTGTTCCCTGTCGAGGGTGTCATGTTGTGGTTGTGTCTCACCTTTTCATCTCCTTTCCTATTTGTTCTTTTGTGTGAGTAGCTGCTGACGATGTGACTGCAGCTGCCCTTGCCGTCAAGGCTGAGGATGACCCTCAAGCCAACCAAGCCAAGAAGAACGAACAGCGAAGAAAGCGCTATCGTGAAAAGACCTTGGAGGAAGAGGCTGTCGAGAACAAGCCTGCCAAGAAGTCTCAATCGCATGAGGATCAGTTGGCTGCTCGCCGTCTCAAGGACCGACAGCGATATGCATCCATGACACCTGATCAGCGTCAAGTTTACAACGCAAAGCGCAGAGAACAAGTAAGTACCAGGTACACCACCTACCAACTACCACTACCACACCTTTGTTCTGTGTTCTCATTCCCGCCCCTCACTTCTTTTCACCCTCCAGTACCACCGACAGAGTGAAAACTCAAGGCAGCGTCGCCGAGAGAGGGAGAGATCTCGATACCACTCTCTCACCACCGATGCTGCCAAGGATCGTAATGCTCGCCGTGCCAAGTTGGAGCGAGAGCGTTACCAGCGTTTGACAGCCGAAGAGCTCGAGGCCAAGAACCGCAAGCGTCGCGAGCGGGCCGCCATGGCTCGTCAAAAGAAGCAAGACTCGAGAGTCGATTCGGACTCCTTGAGTGATATGGGACACAATGGTGTCATGTCTCCTTCGGTCGATTCTCATCATGATGATATCGTTGCTGCTGCCGCCGTGGAAGAGGCAACCAAGGCGGTCGAGGAGGAGGCTACCAAGGCCGCTGTCGAAGCCGTTGACAAAGCTGTTATTTCGATCTAAGCGATCTATAGCTGGGAACAAGTTATGGGAAAAGGAACGAATCTTCTTTCTTGGGCTAAAGAAGGATAAGCCTTACTTTGTGTACAACCGTCCGTTAATGTTCAATCACCTACATGTAAACTGATACACACTCTCTACTGCATTACGCATACATACTGTACGGCTACTCTACGATGGATCCTGCATAGACTTACATCATGAAAAGAACTACGAGCTAGTCTTATCATGGTTATCATATAACGTCAATGGTCGAACCATGGGGAAACCCATTCTTCCCCCTTCTACTGGTGGTAGCACAGCCCCAAGTAGCCCGCTGTGATCCTTGCCTAGCCCAAGTGTTGAAAGCCAACAAATTCCGGCCCGGACTGGATTCCAACCTTGTGTTTGTTTGTGTGTGTAAAATAAATATGGTTGTCTGTGTTGTTGTGTCAAGTAGCATATGGAGGACGGGCCAGTCAACCAGCCCACATTCTATTCCTCGGTTTCTTTCTCTTCGCCCGCAGCTGCAGCCGACTCTTCCACACTTCGAACAAAGCCAACCAACGCATCCGCATCGTCGACACTTGTAATACTCCCAGACGTCCGTAACCGCTTCTCCGGAGGCTCCGAGGTGGCACTTTCAACCTCTGCCTCCAAAATGTCTGGAGAGCCTTGTCCGGATAAGAGGCTCGGAAGTCCAGCCGTTGTTTGTTGCACAAGAGGACCTTCATTGATGAGAGATTGCACTGCTCGCATCTGATGCTCCAACTCTTCGTTGCTAATGGATTCATAGTCTACTCCTCCTGCTACCGCATGTCGTCCAGAGGAAACATCCCCGCCACGTTCACTCTCCGGTTGTGTATCTTTGAGAATCGCGTTGGCTCGATCCAACCAGGACGCTGCCTGTGTCACGACATTCTGGCCCAAACGAGGGGTAACGATAGGAGCTATAGCCTGTGGGGTGGCCGGAGTCGAGTTTCCTTGGGGTACCGTAGGAGGTGGTACTCTCTTGGTGGCTTCTCGTTGTTGCATCTCCAAGCGACGACGCCATCGTCGCTCCAATTCGACTAGTTCCGCCTATCACCAAGCAATCAGACAGACATAAGAATGGGCACACACAAGTACCAACAACATACTACATCGTTTCTTGGCCTTTGTTTCTCACGTACCTGCGCTTGTTCTATTGCTTCTTGATTGACCACGTTCTTGTCGGCTGGATGAAAGACCCGCTTCCCTATACTTTCCTCACCGGTGAACTTTTTGGTAATACGCATGGGATCACACTGCAGTTTGTCGGAAAGATAGCTACGTAGCGTGGTCCCTGCAGGGGCCTTGAGATAACCTGCATTAAAGTCTCGAATGATGCGAGCTACATAGGCTTCTTCCTCTACGGTCCACTTGCCTCGACGCAAGGTAGCTGCTGGTGGCGATTTGGATTCTCTCTTGGACTCTCCGAGGGGGGACGTGGAAGAGGGGTCATGGGTTGATGTGAATGTTTCCTGAGCGGGCTGAAAGAAGAGTGTGAGGATTCCAACAGGAACATGGTGATGGGTATGGTTCCGAGGAACGTACGTACCGGTGGTTGAGAAGGAATAGCAGGAAGTGTGTTTGGCACCTCCACCGAGGGAGAGGGTGTAGGCAGGGTAGCAGATGCAGTATGGATAGCAGGAGTTGTTGCCGTTGCATTCACCGGCATAGTCGCGACGGATGCCTCCTCATTTGTTCTTTGGTTTGCGGTACTATCTTCATTCTCTGAGCTCATGTTGGCGTCGGATGCAAGGGACAAAAAGGATCCCAGACTCAAAGAGGAAGATGCCGTCCAACAAACCAACCCTATGCTCGCCTGTCAATACGAACTAGTACAGTGTTGCCGGGGAAATGGAGCCTTTGGCAAGCCAACCAATGGGAAATTGGGACTTGGCAACTAGGATCAGGCTTTCGCCTGCAGTAGTAGGCAAGCTCGTACTAGTATGACGTTTTCCGCGTATCCCTGACCCCAAGAACTTCAACCGGCTCGCAACTGCGGACAGTTTTGTCCAATTGCAAGAGTCTACTTGGTCGATTTCAGAACACGAGGCCTGCCTATGTCTGTCCGTCGTCGTTGATGCCTCCCAACAAGAACTGAAATTTTCCCACAATGCAAATAAGCACAAACTCAAGTGCAACTTCCAGAGTCACCTACACAAGGCAATTCTGAAAGGAAAGTATGAAACCAGGGCCCCGATTTACAGGGAACCCTCCTGACTTTCGTGGTGGACCAGGTGTTAGACAAAATAGCCCTGATGGAAGACGATTTCCCCAAAGAGGAGGCCCTCCTCCGCCTCCGTTTCAAGGACCTCCTCGCGGACGTCGACCACCTCCTCCCTTTGCATCTGGTGGAGGCAGACATCCACCTCCTATGATGCAACATGGGCGGCCGATGGGTAATCATCCACCCCCTTCTGGTCAAGCCTTTGGACGAGGCCCCCCGATGCAATCATGGGGTCCTCCACGGCCTCCGATGGGAAGAGGAAACATCCCACCGCCGCCACCGTCACACGCACATCCCAGAGGGCATTTCCCTCCTCAATCTCCCATGTACCCACAACATCATCCTAATCAATCACAACCACCACATTCCATGCCAAATAGACCGCCACACCCGTCGCATCCCAACTATCATCCCAATCAGTCGAACATTCCACCTCCCCCTGGTGTTCGGGCCATCCCTCCACCTCCATTCCAAGCACAGGTACCCGTACCACCTCCGACAATACCCTCAGGTCCTCCTGCTATGCATAGACCGAATTCCATACAAGCTCCACCGCCTCCACCGGCGAACACAGGAGTGTCCTCTTATGCACCAACCATTTTGTCGTCGACCCCAGCTGCTCCCTCTCAACCCCCACCAGTCCAACAAGCCAAAGCTCTTGTCCCGACTCCCAAGCAAATTGATGACGCCTGGATGGAGTACACGGCACCATCAGGTGTCAAGTTTTACCACAATGGTATCTTGAAAGAGAGTACATTCACAAAGCCCGCGGCCTATGCCAAGCGCGAACAACAATCCAAAGCAGGAGACCAGCCGTCGCAAAAACGTGTGTGGCAAGAATACAAAGACCCTACGACAGGAATGAGTTACTATTCAGATGGAACCACTACCACTTGGCAAAAGCCAGCCTCTATGGAACCCTCTGTCGACACAACAACGCCAGCCGAGTCCTCTGGAGATACCGAGCCTTCTCGCAAAAAGAAGAAACTATCGATTCAGGAATCGGCATATTCCAGCAAACAAGAGGCTATCGTTGCCTTCAAAGGTTTACTGTTAGCTAAAGATGTTGTTCCTTCCCAGAAATGGAATGAAGTAGTCAAGAACTGCTCGTCGGATGACCGATGGAAAGTGTTTGAAGAGATCCTATCTGTGGGGGAACGTCGACAGGCATGGGCGGAATACTTGACCAAAAGGGCCAACGATTTGAAATTGGAAGAGCGACAAGAACGTAATCGAACCAAGGGTGCCTATGTCAGCATGTTGAGTGAGCTTGCCCCTACCATGACCAACCCTTCGATGGGTGGGCTTCCGCCGTTTTCCGAAGTTCGATCGTTGTTGGCCAAGGATGACCGGTTTCATGCCGTTGCTGACGAATCTTCACGAGAAAGCCTATTCTCGGAGTTTTGTGAAGAATTGCGGAAACAAGAGGAACGCAAGAAGAGAAACAAGAAGCGGGAAGCCCAAGAGAATTTCACGGCGTTCCTCCAAGAAAAGGAAGAAGCTGGCACGTTGACATTTGCCACCACATGGTACGTGAGAACAAGCATTTGGAGCCATAGAAGTCATAGCTTTTTATATCTCACTTTTCGTGCTACTCGTATAGGGACCAATTCCTGGCCTCGCTCGAAAGTGCTGACAAGGAGGATTCTAGGTTTCAAATATCCCCACATTTGCTGGAGTCCGACAGGCAAGTCTACTTTGCTGATTTCGTCATCGCCCTCCAGTCTGCAGAAGATGACAAGCGACGACGAATCCAAGATGCACGACGGAGGGCGGAACAAGCTCAACGTGAATCGTTTATCGAAGCGCTGAATGACCTGGCCCGCGAAGGAAAGATTCGTCCGCATACACATTGGAGAGATGTCGAAGAGTCCGTTTCTGCAGTCGATTCCTTCGGTCCAGTCCAAGCACAGGGACGAGATGTACCGCGTGAAGTATTTGAAGAGTTCGCTGATGACTGGGATCGTAGATACCGACGAGATCGCACCATGTTGACTCGCCTAAGGACCTCCGGCAACTTATCTCTCCAAAAGCACGCTAAAATGTCGCTGGAAGAATACATGGAACGAGTGCTTGCTGCTGCGGACAATTCTGTGGATCTTTCTCGTGAAATTCGAAGAATTGTGAACACCAATGAACCCGTTTCTTCGCTAAAGATTTATTTCGAAGAGCAGCAGGGTCATTCCTATGGCACTGGAAGCAGATTCAACCGACGAGTGCAAAATGCCGACTCTAGTGAGGACGAGGGAGAAATCGTGGAAGATGGCGAGATTGCTGACGAAGATGAGGACGCCGACAAACTGAAATCCGATGACCAGAGTGCAACAACTCCTGCCGATGCCGCTACGGAGGTTTAGAACACGACAGAGAACGACTGTGTCCAGCAACCCATTTCAACCCATCGAATGCCAGCGGTGACACCGAGACAACGGTATGAATTCGTCTGGGACGGACTACCACGACAATATCTATTTGAACATACAAAGAATGAGAAACAAGGTGAGCAACTGTATTAGAATCACATTTGAGCGCTTCAGAAACCTCGGGGCGAAAGAACAGAAATTCCATCATGGGAGCTGTTTGGGGACATGAGACAACTAGCTTCTGATTGACTAAAATTCTCGATAGAGTTGGGTGTCAGACTCAAGTCGTCGTTTTGCGTGATTGTTGTCGTGTTGATTGTGTTGGGTATTGTATTCATTGTATGGTCGGCATCGTCTTCGTTTTCGAGTATCGTTCCTGTATGACACCGGTTTGCTATGCTAGTACAGTGGTTTGCTTGCAATAGTGCTTTATGATGTGGCTACTCTTGGTCTGGGTTGGAGCTTGTGACTAGTTGTCTTGTACAAGTATTCCCATTTCGGATAATAGATGCACGACACGGTTTTGTTTTGCCAGTGCAACTCTAGATCGTTGGTTCTTTGCCAATCTTGCAAGGGAAGCTTCCGCCTGCTCCCGAATGCGTTGAAGTGATGGGTCAACATTTGCAACCGCATTGGCTGCAAGCGTTTCCAAGATACGGGAGTCTCTTGCTAGTGCTAGCATATTGAGAGGATTTGATGAAAGCCACGCAAGAATTTCAATGCCTCCTGTCCGTACTGTCGCGTCCTCATCTGCAGCAAGAGAAGTGATTGAAGACATGGCCTCGGAATCATGAACCACGAGAAAGCTTGAAGCTGGAGATCGTCTAACTTGCTGGAGCAGCGCAAATGAGCCTTCACATCGCACCCGAGGTTCATCCGAAGCACACAGGCTGAGAATAGCTTTGATCATATCTACCTTTTGGATCTTTGGCGGCGTATTGGAAACAACCTGTGCAAGTGTCTGAGCCGCCACTACCGAACACTGGGACGGACAAATGGCAAGGCAACGCAGCTTTTCCACGACTTCTGGATGCTTCGTAATCAACACATTTTCCCCGTCATTGATTGAGAGCACCGAAAGCAACTGAACAGAAACCGTTCTTAAGACAGGATCATCCAGACCGGTCACAGCGGTTGAAACGAATTTATTTCCCAAGAAATTGCGAACTTTCTTCCTACCAGCTTTGTCCACCGCTGCAAGTTTCAGAGTCTCCAGTACCTCCAAAAGGCATTCCTTGGATGTATCGTGGGATAACAGAAACAGAAGCTTGAAGAAGACAAAATTCTCCGTCATCAACATTCGGTTTACTGTCGCCATGGATAGAATTCTCAAAAACTTGGCAACTTGCAAGTTGACTGCCCTTCCCGGTTGAAAAGTGCTTGAAAATTTCTGGATCACGACATCAAAGAACTGATGTTGCTGCATGAGGAAGTATTTGTTGTGGTCACTCCGAAGAAGCAACCCTTCAACTAGCCAACCCATGACGAAAGACAGAGGCTGAACATTTTTATCAGGGTCAACAACGCCAATTACGTCGCGAAACAAACCAAGAAGTGAGCAAGCCCATGGCACATCTCGCAAATCCAGCTGCACTTGGTTGAGGCGTCGCATCAGAGAAGATGCCGAATCCGGACATGGAAATTCACTCCGATTGAAGAAGAGGGTTGCAAGGAGCGGAGGAAACAACTCTCCTCCGACGATAGAAATGGAATCCTGGAAATAGTCATTGTCACAGCGGTAGATCATTGAAAGAATCTGACAAATTGGGTCAATGGCTTCCCGAGTAGCCTCGTCTGCCACGGCAAAGTCAAGACATGCAACCAGGACTTTGTCGGCCCCACCAACCAGCAACTTGTTGTGGACATCCACAAAGTAGTGATCGAAGAGTGGGACAGCCTTAGTCACCAGTTCAGTCATTGTGGATCCAACGACACTCTCTTGGTCGATATCTGTACTCAACAAGCCGTGAGACAAGAACTTTCTCATTTCAAGGCAAACCGTGACCGCTTACCTTCAAGCAAACGTCGAGCTTGCACAAAGTACGTAGTGGGATCCATGTCACCCATGAGATTTCCGTTGCAGCTACTTTTGCTAAACTATTTTGTGAGCTCATCATGCCTCTCATCAAAGTTCGATTTAGGTTTGAACACAAGATCGTTACTGCAGCAAGTGCCGAAGCCACAACGACACCCGTGTTTGGCATCGGCTTCTTTTGGAACAGAAAACTGCAACCATGCTGGGTGCGACTTCACTCACATATTGCTAATGTCTCATATGGTGTCGGAGTACCTAATTACCATGCGGCACCAAGGTTTGATACAACACAGCAACATGAAACCGCTTTACAGGAAGTGAAGTGTAAAGATGCAAACAAGGAACGATCTCCATCTCCTCTGTCTCTAAGTTGCAACAACCGTGGAATATTCCACAGATAGACAGTACTTTGCAAGAAGCTACTGGCCAACCAAGATATGGCAACGGCAATGCAATGATGCATGTATTATGTTGTTGTGTCTGTGCATGTCTGCAGTAGTATGTTCTTTTTCCACAAGATGCAACAAACCCGACACTCTCACTGTCGCGCTCTACTTCGGAATGTGATAGGAGGATATAACTTGTATCGTCGACTGTAAATGACTAACACCATGGAACACTTCCTAACTAATAAGTTGATTATATCAATTTACATTCGGGTCGTTGGGATCGACCATACCAACATGACAGCACCGCTTCCCGTCCGCTCAGCGAAGTTAAGCATGTTCGGGCTCAGTTAGTACTACGGTGGGGGACCACGTTGGAATCCTGAGTGTTGATCTCTTTTTGCGCATTTTGCGCCTCAATTACGTTTTGTTCGTGGTGATGATGACGTGTTGCAGCCATCAGCTACGCCAGGAAGTCGAATGAATCTGCCCAGAAAATGTCACCCCACATTGTGAACCACGAAACTCTGGAAGCGCATAAATCCTGGGACACCAACAGTCAATCTCTTGTTTTGCAAGGAGTCAACCGGTGGTGTGCAAGCGTCCAAGGATAAAACTACTACTACCCTAGCTGTAGAGGGATACACGGTGTCAGAAGGCAAGGAAACGTTTGGCTTGTATTCCAAAATTTCGAAGTCTACAGCAACGCCCGATTCGAGAGGAGGAAGTGCTGGGAACGGAGCAAGGGTGCAGCCAAGAAAGGGCCGAAGATCAGGTCCAAGAAGGCGCAAACGCACACCAAAAGACAAGAAACACAGGGAAGGGAACGACCAGAGCGTGGGATCTGTAGAGGTGCCCATCGACCCCGGACAGAGCAGCGATTCATCCATCGTTCACAGCCCACCAACCAACAACACGATTGCGGAATCCCGTGAGATGTCGGAGGGAGAATTCATTGAATCGACCACTGTCTCTAGCACTCTCACCGACGACATTCGAACTTGGTTTACTGGCTTGTCTCCTGAGGATCGAGTCAAAGCACTAGATTTCCAGGACGACACGTTCTCCCAAGGGATTTCCCGCCTTGGACCTGTCGCGATTGGTAGTGGGGACCAGCGGGTGACAGACGGACCTACACGTTCAGGTGAGTACCAGTTCTACGAAGAGCGATTTTAAGGGTTGATGGCGACGAAGAAAAGATTCGCTGTCAACCATTCTCCAATCCGAGGAATGGATTGACGCTACTACGGTGTGCCGATAGGGCGTTCGCAGTCAACATTTTGGACATCTCCTTCTCACATTTTTTACTTTTGTTTTACGCTTGGCTGCGCAGACATTGTGGATTGGATGGCTGAGATTTCCCGCCAAGAGTTTGTGGAGTTGTTTCAGGGGCCAGGACAATCCGAGGATATTCCTCAAGATATCCCCATCCAAACGAACTCGCTTCATGATGTTTCCAACGGTGACCGTGAAAATGCTGTTGTTACTACAGTAGCTGCTTCTATTGAGGCTGGGGCCGAGTCGACTCCAGAATCCTCCCCTGCCGTTGAAATTGCATCGGCACAACCCGGGGCACCCTCATTGCAAGATAGACAGCCAGATGATTTCCGGATACGTACTGAATCGGTTTCAGAGGACAATCATGATGATGCTAAAGAGGTGGATGATGAAACAGACATGGATATTGTTGCATCATCTTCCGAGGCCCAATCCCAAGGGTCTGCTATTACTACAGCTACCACCACTGGGGGAACCAAGACCCCCGAGGTGGATCCGACCGTGCTAGAATTTGTGAAAAACTGCTGCATAATACAACATATGCAAAACAACGGGCTGCAAATAAGCTTGCACCCTGCTTACCTGGCTCACCTGAGTGGAGACGAGCTCCTCTTGGCTTTTGGCCAACTCATGCGGACTGGAACCTACCTTCCCGATCCGTCCCATTGCTCGTGGAGTGATGTTGTACAATCTCTTTACAATGACACCAACACGCCCACGATTCCTGTATACATGCTATTACTCTTGCGCTTTCAAATGTCTATTATCGATGCGTTTCAAGACGCAGGCGCCAAGAGCCAAGAACCTGTGGACCTCACCACCACCAGCGCTGACGTTTCATCGCTGGTAGAACAAGAGGACGAGGTTGCCGTAGAGGATGTAATCGAAACCTCTGCCGATACTGCAGAGGAAAGTATCCAGGTTGTCACCTCACCTGCTGCTGTGAAAGAGACGTCTTGTGAAGATGATGTAGTTGAGACCCCGGAGGAAAGTCAGGAACCCGAGGAAGTGGTCTTGCCTGTGGACGAGCCGGAGAAAGAATCTGACACTATTCCAGCTACTGTTGACGACGTTGCAGTGAACGAAGATGTGGTGCCAGAACTTTCTGGTTCCACCACCCTTTCTGGCAGTGCTGTTGCAGTGGATGAGAAGCAAGCCTCCGATACAGAGCAACCAATAGTCCTCCCTGACGAGTCTGAAGCTGGTGATACAACGGCGAAAGACATGATTGCCGAGGCCAAGGATGATTTGATAGCCCCGTTGGGAGAATTAAGCCGTATCTCAAGTACGAACAATGTTGAAACAAAGGAAACCACCGTGGTTGCTGAGGTGCAGTCAAACCAGCACCTTGCTGTTGTATCTACAGGGGAACCTGGCAACGAAGCCGAGCCTTCCATGTCAGCAAGCGTGGATGATTTTGCAGATGACGGCTTGTCCACTACGGATTCCATTTCTTTGACAGCCGCCCCTGGTAAAAAGGCTACGAAAAAGAAGAAGAGGAAAAAGGTACGTTGTGCTCTGACGATACGTTGTTGGTGATTGGACATTCATTAATGCGATGCTAAACTGCTTTGTCTGTCTGCGCAGAAGAGAAAAGGTTCCGTATCCTCGCCTTCACTTCCTCCTAGGAATGTCGTTGATACTCAGGGAAATGTTGCAGCAGTGGTGCAGGTCCCCGCAAAGGTAGAGAACTCTACCCAGACGGAAGACAGTACTCCGCCCGAGAATCCTGCACAAATGCCGTTGGTACCGAAACTTCGGGGTGGCGATGCAACTAGTGGGGGACAACTTGGAGTCAAATCATCAGTTGGCGACACTCCTATTCCTAGAAAGGAGTCTGTGAGTGCAGAGTCCGCGAGCCCCGATAACGAGGAATCACCAACGGAGGTTGCATTAGAAGAAAACGTTGAAGCACCTGTCCAAGTGGACCAAGTTGAGACAGAAATCGCGGCACCCTCCTTGGTACAGACTGAAACCACTGCCAGTATGGGAACTGGTTCACAGCAACCAGAGGCATCGCAAGAAGACACTGATGAATGGGAAACTGTTGAAATTAGGTCTCGTACAAGCCGAAAGAAAGGAGAACGGGGAGGCTCTGGTCGGTTCGGGTCGCAGCACCACGGATGGAACAACAATGGTACAAAGAAAAAGGCTCCGCGAAGTTCAGAAGCCAGGAAACGAACACTGAAGCGGAAAATGGTCCGCGAGATTTTGATGTCTGTTCTAGATACAGTGGATGAGCAAGTAAGGAGGAGACGCAATGCCTCGTCGGAGGCGTCTTCACGTCCAGCCAAGAATCCCTGGGGTTCGACATCAGCTGCCTCAAAGGGAGCCTCTGCTTCGAACACGGGAAAACCTTCGAAAGATAGTGGGTTCATGAAAGATGTCTTGGTTGGGAAGCAGAATACCGTTACCGCAAAAGCTAGTGGTACACATGCTTTCGGGGGACATCGTCATCACCGGGGTAGCAACAAGGAATCGACAGGCAAGGGACGTGATAAGGTTTCTGTAGCAGACCAAAACACCGCTCCAACCGTCCCAGACACTGTATCTGCACTGTCCACTGCATCTGCCGTCGCTGAGGTACCAACCAAAGTAGTCACTGGTGCTGGTGGTGCCGCTCGGAGTGAGTCGAGCTCTGGGGGGTCCATAGAGGCAACGAAGCGCTGGGGAAATGCTAAACAAGTCTCGAAGGAGCTATCGCCGTCACCCCCGCTACCTACTCTCCTCGGTGCTGGAACTGCCAACAGTACAACTTCTTCTGTGGCCTCGAGCTTGGAAGCCCCTCACGCAGTTCATCATTCTCATTCAGGTCATCCTGGTAACGAAAACGATGTGGGCTACCACTTGCTGCGTGTTTGCAATCGACTATCCCGTGATGTGGAACAATTCATGAAACGTAGAGAAGATGCTCTGCGTGTGCGACGAATGGAACGTGGTCTTGTGCTTGGTGCGCTTCAGGACACTCTTTCGGTACGTTTGTCAGTTTTGTACGATTCCTTTTGTGCACATTGAGTCACTCCAGCCTAACATTATTTCAAAAGACTATTTGGCCGGACATGTGTACGGTTGAAATGTATGGCAGTTGTGCGACCAATTTGGACTTGCCTTCCTCTGATCTCGATGTGGTAGTTTGTGGGTTGGATGCTGCGGAACAGGCATTGTCGATGCAGTCTTCGTTCCAAGCGGAGGGTGAGTTCGTAGCTCCAGGACCAGACGGCGAAGCACACGTATCAAGAGAGGGGCAGGCAACATCTACCAGTAGTCAGGTTTCGAAGCAACACAGCAGTCCCCTACCAAGTCCTGTGCGCAGTCATTTTCCACCAATGTATGGTCATATGTCTCCAAATGCTGACAGGGTTGTGAAACTTGCAATGGAACTAGAACGGCAACCATGGGCAGTGCAGGTAAAAGCTATCCCAACAGCTACTGTGCCCGTAATCAAAATCCTAGCAGATCCAGCTCGCCTACCGGGTGCTGGTAACGTCGAGTGGTTAGTGCAGTATCCCCTGGACAGTCAAAACACCGGCGCTGCCACAGTGGCAGGGGCTCCTGTTCCAGGGCAGCACTTTGCCGGGAAACAAACACAGCTGCCCTGGCGCGGTGCCGACGTTGTTAATGGCTTGTTGAAGATGGACATTACATTCGAAGGGCTTGAACACGGTGGCATTGGCTCCACCAAGTTTTCTACTGCCGTAGTGAATGAATTTGCGAAGGATACAGGATTGGATGCCGACAGCACACCGGCAGTGCAAGTGTTAATGGTACTCAAAGAGTTGCTGGCTCAAAAACGTCTCAATGAGCCTTTCTCGGGAGGATTGAGTAGCTACGCACTTCTCTTGCTTCTTATTTCAGCCGAAAAGGAGAGGTCAATCATTCGGAAGGAACTAGAGTGGGTAGAACGCCAACGCAAGATGGTAGCTGCTGGTGGTGGAAATGCCGTCCCAAGTCTAATGGCTGCCGCTGGAGAGTCCATCCCCCCAGGTCCACCAAAGGAAAAGAAGGGTTCTTCCTCCAAAACTAGTGCCCAGGGAGCAAAAGCTTCTTTGACTGCATCTGGAACATCCCAAGGCAAATCCCAAGTTGGAAATGTCTGGGCATCTGGGAGCGCTCCAGCAAAGTCAGGCAGTGGCAATATGAAGAAAGGGACTCCTGCCTCCTCTTCCTGGGCGACCATCGCCAAGAAGAGTTCTCCGCCAGCCAGTCAAAACCTAAATACGACTACAAAACCAGCTGAATCGAAAGCTAAGCCGGGCCCACCCAGAAAAATCAGTTCATTTGCAGATGCTGTGGCCAAGGGAACACAAAATGTCCCCAAACAGTCTGGGGCACGAGACTCCAGTGGAAAGAGTTCAACAGTGCAAGACAAGTCGAGGGGTCAGACGTCAAACCCCGCTGGAAAGAAGGGCTCTCGGACTCATGTAGGGGACGCTGGCAATGGCAAGAATACCGGAAAATCGTCTGCAAAGGGAGGCCACTCTAATGAGGAAAACCATGGCAACAAGGACATGGCACCAGTGTCATACCAACCCTCGGTAGGTGGGTTTGATGAGGCAGGGTCACTTTTCCCACAAAGCTTCCATGATGTTGTGGAAGTCCTATGCTCTGGCGAAACAACAGCTGGCAAGCTGTTGATGCACTTCCTGCTTATGTACGGACACCACTTTGACTCTCATGCAACCGCCATTGACTATTCCATGACCCACGAGCGGGATCCAATTTCAAACAATGGCTATTCCGTAGTGTCACCCTTCCTACAACGTCGAAATACGGGCTCATACGATCCAGTCACCGGGATGTTTACGATGGACCCCATTGTTGTTTACGACCCCTTGGAGGGTGCAGAATCAAACAACGTGGCAAGGAGCTGCTTTGCGTGGAGCAGCATCCGATGGGTATTCGCCCAGTCATACATGACACTCTCTAGCGCCATTGAAATGGGTGCAGGCCAAACGCCGTCAATAGAGGCGGGAATGAGTCCGACTACATTCTCCAATGCGCCAGACTCTGCCATCAATCCCAACGTCGCCACTGGCCAGCAAGAAGGCTGGGCATCACCATATATTCATGGAGAAACTGGAAATGTCATCCTTGACCCATCGGCTTCTCTCTTGGAACTGCTGCTTTCATTCTAGATATATTCAAACATACAAAAAGATTCATCAATATGTTGGGTGCAAGGGGGTACAAGCATTTAAAATAGCAAATGAAGCACCATTGCGATTACGAGTTTGGAAATCCTGGCTTGTGAACGCTGCTCTCGCGTCAAAGTTGCCCTTACAGACCTTCTATTCGTCCGTCCTTCATGAGTATTCATTTCTCACCGTCCCACTGCCAAACATACCGGCAATGTTTATTCACGCTCGTGTCTGCCTTGTGAACGTGTCAAGTGCCAACCGAAATGGTAGCATCATTATCTATCATCTTGCTTCTTGCCACAGCATCATTTTCCCAACAACTTGAGTCTCCACACCACCTATCTACGCTTTAGCATGAGCTCAGAACCGAAAAAAGAAAATTCATATCGACAGGCTTTTGCCCCTTTTGCAGCGGGAATTACAGGAGGAACAGTCAGTACAGCACTCCTCCTTCCTATTGACAATGTCAAAGTCAGGTTGCAGGTGTATGAAGGAGAAAGTCAAAAGCCATCGGGCAATGGGAATCATCCCCAACAACGATTAGGATTTCTGCGGGTTATGCGAGGAGTTGTTCGTCATGAAGGTGTTGCAGGTTTGTACCAGGGAATTACGCCGGCTGTAATTGGGTCGGCAGTTTCTTGGGGTGGCTTTTTCTTTGTCTACGAAGGATGCAAGAAAGAGCTTCGACACCAACGAGCAGGCCCAGATGCCGCGAACTACCATCTGACACCAATCGACAATTTTGTGTTAGCTTGTTCCTCTGGTGCTATCATGGTGGCCCTCACCAATCCAATTTGGCTCATTAAAACGAGAATGCAATTGCAGATGAAACATGCGGCAGAAGAAGTACACGCCTCTGTCAAACCCTACAATGGAATTTTCGATGCCGTGAGAACGATTGTGCGTGAGGAAGGGTTCCCTGCGCTGTATAAAGGATCTGGCCCTGCTCTACTCTTGACTTCGCATGGTGGTGTACAGTTTGTTGTCTATGAATTCCTTCGCAAGCATTTCCATTTTGCAAGAGCTCGCCGAAACAAGGCCAAAGAAGAAAGGGATACAGTCATGGACAGACTTGAAAAGTCTGCTGGCTACTTAACTATGGGAGCCATCGCAAAAGTGTAAGTCACCGAAGTGTTCCAGCACCTCCTCCTTGGCTTCAACCGATAACTTATCTAACCATATCTCTGGATATAGAACGGCGAGCACGGTTACCTATCCCATTCAAGTGCTGAAAGCTAGGTTACAGCAACGGTCTGAGTCTGTAGAATTGACGGCCGAAGGAAACGTACGGGTAGTGAAGCGAAACTATACTTCCATGGTCAGTGCAGTCCAGCAGGTTTGGCAGAAGGAGGGATTCTCTGGTTTCTTTAAGGGTTGCATCCCCAATGCTATTCGCGTAGCACCCAGTTCTGCCATCACATTCGTTGTATATGAGAGCACTCTGGATTTTCTTTCGGAAGACAAATGAATAACATTTTAGCTCCGCGAAATGAAGATAGTAGATAAATGTTTCAGCAATTTCTTCATGTACAATTATTTTAGTACGAAATATCACATTCTTCTTGGCTTGGTACATGGTGCTACACCCTTATCACCGTGTCTTCGAGTTTTACAGTCAGTCAATTCAGTTGAAAGGAGAAAGAGGTAATTTTGAGTTGGAAACAGGAGGTTGGATCCATGTGTACATGGATCAATTTGTCGAAACAATCAAACAAAGATATATTCCTAGTCCGTGCAGTGCCACTGATGCCCTGCCTGATATTTACATGCTAAGTGATGTTGTCCTGCAACAACGGAAGCAAGGTGGAAAACTTGAGCCCAACGACGACAATGATGGAAACGGTGCAAGAACACAGAACAAAACATCTACATTAACACTGCTACTCGAGGGACCATTCTACTCATTGCTGCGTTATCGAAGTTCTTTCTACTAGGTAGTAGCTAGAGGTAGGTAGCTTGCGACGATACTATAGCACCAACAAGAAGGTTCGACACGATGACAGTGGTTGAACTTCCTCAGCTTTTTGGGGTGGTATTGTGCGTTGTGACCAATAATAATGCGAAGCTGCGCGCCGGCACTTGTCGCACTGCGAAATTGATGGTTTTGATTGGCCCAGGCCTCACGAGAGATGAGGGCTTCTGATCCCAGACACAAAAATAATGTTCCACAACTTCCGAAAACAAGCGAAGTACCTCTATTGGTGGATCATCATTCAACTCCACCAGTGTCACTATCACCATGAGTAACCCCGACGTTGAGGCAAACGAAGAAACCAAGCTAGTAGATAAAGACTCTGGCGACGACTCGAGTCCGGAGTCATCTGCACTCTGGCAAGAGACAGATCAACCATGGCCTGCCAGTTTTGAACGATCCATATCTTTGTTGGCTAGCCCCGTCGTGGCGGCATCCGATGCAGAACTATTCACGAAGAGTCCACAGCCAGGAAATACACCTCTGGCTATTCGTCGCCGTTTGGTACGTGAATAGCTGGCCCGTTATCTCTTTTCTTTGCATTATTTGAAGTTGTTGTAGCTCACCCCATTCGCCTCGTCGCAGAGAGCCGAAACCCCCCGAGCGAATCTAGTGGCTCCAATTGCCCGTCTCCGATCATCGAATGAGGATGATATTAATGCGGAGCAAAGCCATCATTTGGATCTTGAAACTACTAAAGATAATCTTCGGGCCTCGGCAAGACTTGTCCCCTTGGCCGACGGTCAAAAGATCCAGGAGAAAAAGGCGAAAGAGGCGGCAGAGTACCGAGCCAAGATTTTGAAACAAACTGGGAGTGATGCTACCAAACTTTCTAAGAAGGCAAAAGACCATCAAAAGTCCCTTGAAGGAAAGGCTACATCTGCGGAATGTGCATTCAACTTGGCCAACATTTTGATGGGTGTGGGACTCCTGGGACTTCCATATGCCTGTTCCAAAGCAGGAGTTTTGGGTGGAACTTTTGCTTTGATGGTGCTGGGTTTGATTTGCTGGAAAACATCGATCCTTATTGGAAGAGAGTTGAACGGCGACCCTCGTCCCTCGTCCTATTTCGACGACTCTCCATGGAAGACGCCTTTGCCGCCGGGATCGGTGCCACAGGCCCGAATGCGAAAGCCGATTAGTTCATTTCCAGATATTGCTCGTCAAGCTTTTGGAAACAAAGGAGCTGTCTTTTTGGCTATCGTTCTGTACTTTGAGTTGTTTTCCTGTGTTTGCATCTTTTTGGTGTCTATTGGGTCCCATTTGCACACCTTGTTTCCAAATGTCTCCATGGCCACTCACATGATTGGATGCTGCATTGTTTCTGCAATTCCCATTGTTGTTTTGAGGACAGCAAAATTGCTTTCGTACCTGAGTATGGTTGGTACCATTGCAACGGTGTGTGTGGTCGGGGCAGTCGTCCTCGCCTACCTTTTCGAGGGAGACATTTCAGAAAACGTTGCAGCTCGAACCCCTGACCCGCCAGAACCACCATACCATGAACTTTGGAAACCTGATGGCTTGGCTGTAGCATTTGGACTTGTCGCCTATTGTTTCTCGGGTCATGCTATTATCCCAAACATTTACAGTTCCATGAAAAAGCCTCAAGAGTTTGAAAGTGTGGTCACTGCCTCCTTTGTAGTTGTGTTGCTTTGCTGCTTGGCTGTCGGCCTCAGTGGATATGCCATGTTTGGGACTTTGGTCTACGACCAAGTGACCATTTCTTTGGAGCAAAACTCTTCGGCGGCTTTGGCAATGACCATTTTGACCTATCTGATGGTATTGACTGCTTTCTCCAAGTTGGTTTTGACCATGTTTCCCCTTTCCATTGGTATGGAAGAGCTTGCGGCCCCCTATTTATCCAGTGAACAATCTTCGTTGGTTGTTTCTTCTGTCATCAAAGTCGTTTTGCTGGTCCTGGCATTGTTGGTTGCTATTTATGTCCCTTCCTTCAGCTTGCTGTGCTCTTTGGTTGGTATGATTTGTACCATGACCGTCTCGGTAATTTTCCCAGCAGCTGCCTATCTCAAACTATTTGGTCACAAATTGGGCTTTTGGGAAAAGTTGGCATACTACTTGTTTGTGATTGCCGGTATCCTCGTCGCTGTCATTGGAACAGTCTTTGGATTGTAAAAAAAAAGATACTAATGGGTAATAGGAGTGGTGATTTCAAAAATGATAATTTACAATGTTGTTGTGTGAGAGGTACTGCTATCTTTGCAGTGCCCACAAAGTTCCAGCGCACTACTGAAGACCCATCATCGTCTTCATCAAACTCGAGGCAACCCCCCGACTCGCATTATACCAGGTCATAGTGTCTAGCTGATAACTGGCCCAGACGGAACCAAAACACCCTCCCAACATCCAGGCCAACAGACTCGGAAACCATGGTGTAGTGGACGACACGGAGGCATCTCGTCGAAGCAAATAGCGTTGCACCACCATGGTGACCAAGAGAACCAGGGTTATCCAATACATGGTAGCAGCTGGTGACGTTGACGGATCGTCCATAAAGATATAATCCGAGGCCCTACGAAAGACTGGGATCCGTCGCATCATGGTCGACCAATGATAATGTACCGAGTCGGCAAGTACCATTCGGTGTGAATACGCAAAGCATGCCGCAACCAATGGAGTGAATCCATTTGCCGCTACAATGGTAAGACAGGTTGGACGATTGGCCGCAGAAGAATTGCAAACTCGAGTGGATATTGCATTGGCAAGACCAGCCAAAAACAAAAATACGAGGACATGACTGACAAAGATCCAATCTCGATCCCCGCTGGCATGCACCACGGAAAGGATCCAGTCTTGCGAGTTTAACAAGGGTATCATGTCATAGAGTTGACACAAGGCAGGATAAATAGCCACCTGGACGTAAAAAAGATCAGCCAAGATATTGACAGGTCGCGTTCTCCATATCGAAAAGAGGATGGTATCCACAAAGGGCTCCAAGCGAGTGCTTGTGTACCATCGCGGTGCACCACTCGCCAGAGAAACAAGCGCCGACAAGATCAACAGCCAACAAAAGGTACGATACACCGAATATACTATATCATTGGAATCCCACCACAAGCTTTGTCCGTGTGAAAAGTAAGAGGATCCCAAAAGTCCACAAAGTTCCGCCACATCCGGTGAAGGATCAAAGTAATTGCAAAACCAAGAGTGCCCCAGGAAATGAATGTTCAGACCGGCATACCCCACAGCTTGGAGAGAAAAGAGTAAGTAGTTGGTAGCATTCCCCATTCGTCGAGTTTTCTGTTCGGCAGCTCGGAGGATTCTTAACCCAGGGTCCATGTGACTTTGACCTTCATAGAAGGAAGATGGCCACCAGCGTTCCAAGCGATTGGCTGGGTTCGTGAGAATGGCCAAGGCGAGGGCCAAGAACAATAGGGAGGTCAAAATCATTCTTGACGTGCTCATGGTTGTTCTTGGACCACGATGGATCCTTCCATTCACAATGTAGGCGTCGCTACTCATGGAAATTATACTCTGATGGACACCTACCGGTAGTTGTGTTGACTTCCAAAAGAATTGGAGCTTGCTTTTTTGCGCGTTGGGAGGTGGAGAAACTTGATTGGCTAGAGTCAAAGTTCCACGTGGCTCTTGTTGTGCGTCGAGTTGGTTGCTGACGTCAGGGACTGCACGGATCAGGATGGCAGCTGCACTCCTGGAGTATCCAAGCCTTTCCTGTTGCTATTCCTCTTGTGTTGGTAACCACCGCGTCTTACCGGTAGGTAGAAACCATGGCGTCGACACCTCCTCCTCCCGCGGGAGACAACAACAACAATAGTGGAGAATGGCGACAATCTGTGTTACAAAGTTACCGAAATGAAGAAGTACGAGAAATTGCCAAGGTGCTTGCCTCGTTGGAGCCAGGAGCGACGGCCTCCTCCAAACTCATGTTGGCCATGCGCTTCGAAGACACCATTTTCAAAGCCGCCGATTCTTTGGCTGACTATCGCAAGAAGATGACCAAGCGTCTTAAAAAATTGCAAAAGAATTATGTTCCTCCCGCTCAACAACAAACGAAGAGTACAGAGACCGAAGTGCTGCTGGTGGAAATGAGACAAAAGTATGGAGAGTCTCTTCAATACATTGCCAAAAATGCAGATCGAGCCATCAAAGATGTGTCCGCGCGTTCCGGTACCGAAAGATCTTCGCAATTGCGACAACATACAGACTCGGCCATTCAATGGGGACGAGAGTTGGGTGTCTTGGACAACATTCCCGTCGCTCGCGTGGCCCAACGTTTGTCTGAAGCACAAATCCAAAAGATTCAACAGCATTTGGAGCGACGGGTCGAGAACATCCGACAATATGTCGTCAAGCATGCTGATCCGGATCTGTTCCTTCAAGAAACTGTGGAGCGAAAGGATTCGGACATGCCGGAACGAGCCAACAAAATGTTGTCCGTCAATCTCGTCAAGCGGATTGAACAACTACAACAGCAGACTGCCTCGATGGCGGGTTCTACCAGTAATGCAGCACCAGCCGATAGCGGTGCATCTTCTTCCACCAAGTTTGAACCTCTCACTGTGCTGCAAGAGTCACTCGACAAGGCACAAGCTGCCGTGCCGCCTCCCACCCGCAATAATAGCAATGATATACCAGCCGCTCTCATGCACTTGGACAAGATGCGCGCAGCATCAACAGCACTTATGGCATACTTTTCCATGGAAGACCGAAAGACGACAGCACCACGAAATGCCTTGACCAAATCGTGCACAGTCGTGTCGTCAGGGTTGGAGTTTGTATCCAAGGTGGCCCAAACGCTACCCAAACCACCCCGGAATCAAGTTACGTTACAAGATGCCTGGACCAAGGTCCTTGAGATTCCCACGCCACCCGAAGAGGTTGTGACTTCAGAGAACCCAGAGATATCCCAGTCGGCGTTACCATCGACGGGTGCAGCAGGAAGCTCAACCAATCCCCCACCCGCCAAACGAATCAAGCGGTCCCAGGATGGCTCCGAGAAATACTCACCTCCGGTCACACGATGCCGCGTTTTGTTGAGACCCGACCGAAAGATACCCACCAGTTTGATTCCAGCCCTTCGACGAAAGCGTGCCAAGTTGGTCCGTCCCCCGCTTGGCAGCCGAGGATCTTATTTGATTCTAGAGTTTGGGACAGCCTTTACCCTCACCATCTACTTCTGTCCCTTGTTGGTGACTATTCGGGCACAGACGCCACCTACTCCTAGAAAGGCTGTACCGCGTCACACCCCAGTAACGACTCAACGAACACAAGGGTGTGCTCATTGGACACCCCTCTATCACGGACTCACGGACCTTCCAACCCCCGATGCGTCGTCCACCCAACAACAACAAGGTCCATTGCGAGTCTGGGGAGTCAATGGAACCTATGAAACCATTGGTCGCGTAGTGGAAGAACGACTGCAAGATGCATCTATGCATGCCACTCAAGTTTTGCGACAGTGCTTCCGTGGGCACGTCAAAGACAAGACGGCCGAGTTTGAGGTGGAGATTTTGGAGGCTTCTGCGTTGCTCGAGTTTTTACAACTTGCGAGAACTACCTATATGCCGAATTGGCAAGATGATGAAGATGAAGTAGTAGTTCAATAGACTATAGTTTCAGCTGGGGGAGATGGTATTGCTGATATATAGGGTCGTTGAGAGTTGAAAGTTGAATATGATCTTGGAAGCAAAACAATAGTCCGCCAGTTTCGACTTGCAAACCACCCCCACAAGAGTGAAGTACAACATCCTCATCTACTGCAGTGGTCATCAGGAAGGAATCTACGTGAAGTGGCACGTCTATTTTCTTCCGGCGGTCTGTCAACATGGTTGTATTAGCTTCCGTACATATCCGTCTGATCGGTCTGGTCGGTCTGGTCTGCCCGGATGTCAATTCCCGTGAAAACTTCGCTCCGACGAACCTGCACCAAAATCTTGCTCAACTGCCGCAAAATCTTTCACAATGGCACCCAAAAATGAACCCAGCGAAGAGGATCCCTCCTTTGAAATCAAAGTTGCGGTGATTGGACCAGTTAGTGCCGGGAAAAGCACTTTGATCAATGCTCTCCTTTTGGGAAAATACTGTGAAGTTTCGATCCGTCGAACGACCGCTGGAGTCAATCTCTTTCGTCTCAACGGATCCACATCCGAGACGGCAGTATCCAAGAAGGGAAATGCTCGGTTTGAACGGGAAGATCATATTTTGGAACAGATTTCTCAAGACAACCAGGAGCTTCGGGGTAGGACCGACGTTGTCGAGCGCACCTTCGATATTGACGGAGTGGAACTTTGTAAGTGCCACAGGAATGCCAAAGTTGTCGTGGTCGATGTTCCTGGAATCAACGAAGCTGACTCCAGCAACAAATACCGCAAATATGTTCTAGAGAATTGGTTTGATTTTGATTTGGTGTTGTTGACCATGGATGCAAGGCATGGTGTGAATTCGGAGGAACAAGTCGAGCTTTTGGAGTTTGTCAAAAACAACCTAAAGACAGAGAAGAATATCCCTGTTTTTGTTCTGTTCAACAAGATTGATGAATTGGATTTCAAAGAGAAAAAGACTATCCTGGATGAAGCACGATCCAAGGTATCGGCCATATTTGGAGTGCCTGAAAACAGAAACTTGGTCGAGGAAATTGCTACTGGAAAAATGAAGGGTTTGACCGAATTGAAAGACCGCAACGGTACATACATGCCAATCTTTCTTCCAATTTCTATTCGTAACGCCTATGTATACCGTCTCGCCTCTGAGGTTGACGTCAATAGGTTTTGCAGCCTCGAGCAAGATCTCCTGGAAGCAATCGGAATGGAACAGATTGGTCTTCGACAATGGAGTAAGCTGTCCGAGGAACAAAAGTTCAAGGAAGCATACCAGGCCATTAGTGATCCCAGTATCTACGAAGAAGGCCTCACATCCAGCAACTTTGCTGCGTTCTCAGTCCTGCTCTCGTTTTGCATCGGTGGTGACACAACTCAGTTGTCACTGATTGCAGCCCAAATTGAAGCTGCCACAGCTAGGCTACGTCCTACTCCGTCTCTTGCCAAGATTGTTGAAGGTATTTGGAAAAAGAACAAAGCAATCAATCCTTCAGGAAAAGCGGGGTTTTCTCGAAAGTTAGAGAAATTGTTTTGGCACAACTTCAAACTGTTACGAGAAGCCAACATGTCGTTTGAGGAAGCCCCAATGATCCTAGATGTTCTGCGAGCGTACTACGATTTGATGAACCGAACCTTGGGACAGGAAAAGGCTCAGGAGGTGATTGAAGAGGCTGTATCGTACGTGGACTCGTTGATGGTGGTAGAGATTCCACGATGGAAGCAATACATCGGGTTGGACCGACTAGTTCGGTTTGAACAAGCCCTGGTGATGGCAGGAGATCAACAATTCTTGACCTATTTTGGTGGTTTGAAGATGGTTTTGGAAGTGGAGCGTCAGGTTTCAATCTTCGACTTGTCGAAAACCAAAACAGCCGTAAAGACAACAACAACACGGTCGAAAACTATGGACAAAAACACCACAAAACACCACTACAATTGGGCTGTTACAGACGGGGTTTGGTCCGCATCAGGAGTTGGTGCGGCATCCCTTGCGAAGTATCGGCCTTCCGATACAAGGCACCATGGCCACATTTTCTGGCTATTTTGTCAATGGATGGATAAGATCAAACATTAATTCTCTAGGTAGATGGTTAATCATTAATCACCTTCTTTGTCTCTTAGCTGCGACTTCGGACGTGTGCATGACAGACGGGACGTTGTTCTCAGAACTTGTCGGTTGGAGATGCAGATCTCACAGATCCTGTTCAGATCTGAAACGCAAGACCACTGTCACAACGTTGTGGGGAGGAGAAGAAAATAATAATCATTCGAAGTGAGAGAAAGATCAAACATGTTGAACGAAGATTTTGCGTTTGAGATCAAGGTTGCCGTCATCGGCCCTGTGAGCTCAGGGAAGAGTACGTTGATCAATGCTCTACTTCTGGGAAAGTACAGCGAAGTTTCCATCCGGCGCACAACTGCTGGTGTCAACTTCTTTCGTCTTAACGAAGCAACTCCTGCTGTTGTGGGGTCATCTGAGGCGGCTGCTGCGACGCCCAATATCCGGTTCGAACGAGAAGATGAAATTTTGCAACAGATTTCTCAAGACAACCAGGATCTTCGAAGCAGCGAAGATGTTATCGAGCGCACATTCGACATTGACGGTGTCGAAGTTTGTAAGTGTCGCAACAATACCAAAGTAGTAATTGTTGACATCCCTGGTATCAACGAGGCCGATTCCAGTAGCAAATACCGAAACTACATCTTGAAGAATTGGTATGACTTTGACATGGTTCTGCTCACAATGGACGCACGCCATGGTGTTAACTCGGAAGAACAAGTCGAATTGCTGGAGTTTGCAAGCAATAACCTGAAAACAGAAAAGAATATTCCAGTCATCATTCTTTTTAACAAGATTGATGAGTTGGACTTCAACGAAGAAAAGACTATCCTTGATGAAGCCCACTCCAAGATTTCATCTGTCTTCAGTATCCCAGAGGATAAGGACTTGGCAGGTGATATTGCGGAAGGCAAACTCAATGGTTTGGCAGATCTGAAGAATTCCGACGGTACCTACATGCCAATATTCCTTCCCATCTCTATCCGCAACGGCTATGTGTATCGGCTTGCTTCAGCGATCGATGAGGCTCGGTTCTGTCACCTGGAAAAAGGCTTGCTAGAATCCATCGGGAAGGAACAGCTGGGGCTTCGTCAGTGGACGAGGCTTTCTGAGGAACGCAAGTACAAAGAAGCGTACAATGCAATCAGCGACCCCGAAATTTGTGACCAAGGACTCAATCCAGCAATTTTGCCTCCTTTTCAAGCCTCCTCTCGTTCTGCATTGGCGGAGAGGAAACTCAGTCGCAGCTGATTTCGGCTCAAATTGAAAGTGCCGCTGCAAGGCTTAAACCAAACACTGATCTTGCTGATATTGTTGAAAGCATTTGGAAGAAGAGAAAGGCAACTGGTGAAGCTGGACTTGCTGCATTTCCCGATGACTTGGAGCGCGCCTTTTGGACTAATTTCAACACCCTCCAAGACGAATCCATCTCGTGCGATTCATCTCCTGGTGTTCTCAAGGTTCTTAGTTCCTACTACAACCTAATCAATCAAACGTTGAGTAAAGAGAAAGGAAATGCCGTGATCGAGAAAGCCATTTCCTACATCAACATGGTCTATTGCGAGGAAATGGCTGTTTGGAAGAAACAAAACGCTTTTGATCGCTTGGCGTACTTCGAAGAATCCCTTGTCATGACAGGAAACCAGCACTTCTCGACACACTTTTGCAAGTTGAAAATGATCTTGGAAGTGGAGCGTCAATCTGCCATCTTCGACTTGATTGCCACTCCCAAACTAACCAAATACTCTGGATATGGTAGTGACCGTCGGAACGAATTAACCAAGGTAAATTACACCTGGGCATTTGAGAATGGCGATTGGTTGGCATCAGGCAACGAGTTTTCTTCCGCACAATCGAACCCGTCCAGTTCACATCATTCTGGCCATGTTTTCTGGTTGTTTTGCCAATGGATGGACAAAGTTGATGCTTGAATGTTGTGGCAGTTTAAACCATTTCGGAAAGTCGGTATTATATTAGCTATTGAAATAGTAGTTCTTCCTTACACCCTCTATCGATTTCTCGGCCATGTAGCACTGCATATCAAAGGAGTGATTTTTTCAATTCCGATGATTCCCGAGACCAGTGGAGGACATTGTTAGTAGCTAGCATACTAGGGTTGGCAACTCAAAGACTACTGAGTTTGTCAACGCACTACGACGGGCCTGAAAATCGAACATACTATACTAGGATGTAACCAACATGCTTCTATGAATCATCATTTTTGTTCTACTAGTACTCTCTTTGTGAGAGTTAACCAATGCGTGTATTTCGAATAGCGCTGTACTCCTAAATTTTATCGCAGCATGCTCCATGACGATGTTGTGTGACACCTACAAGGCGCTTCGACCCATTTGACCCCGCCAGGACACGTTCTTATAACTTCCAATTACTGCTCCAAACACCAAACAAGCGCCACACGTTTGGCTTTCCAGTCGTCCATCTTTCCACAAATCCAAGAAAAGCACAGACATACACGTTTCCATGTTGAGAACAAATATCTGGAGTAGAGCTCTTCGGAGTGTAGTTCCATCATCCGCAAGGAGTTCGATCCATCCCCTTGCTACATCAGCTGGATCCTACAGGTTTCTCTCGAGTTGGAAAGTGGCCGTTGTCGGCAGTGGACCGTCAGGATGTTACACTGCCAAATATTTGATGTCATCAGAATGGAAAGCAGAGAACGACGAAGAGCAACCTAAAGTTTCCATTGATATTTTGGAAAGACTTCCAACGGCATATGGTCTCGTCCGAACGGGTGTGGCACCTGATCATCCTGAAGTGAAGAATGTGCAAAATGATTTCAATACCATGATGGAGACACACAAGGGTGACATTCAATTTTATGGAAATGTCAAGGTTGGCCGAGATGTTTCGCTGGAAGAATTGCGTCAACTCTATGATGTTGTTGTGCTGGCCTATGGTTGTGATGCCGATCGATCGCTCCCCGTTCCAGGGGCTGGTTTGGAGGGTGTCTTGAGTGCTAGAGAGTTTGTGGCTTGGTACAATGGGCATGTCGACTTTGAGTGGGTTGGACCTATTGTAGAGAAGGCCTTGTCTCGAGGAAGTGAGGTGGCTGTGTTGGGCCATGGAAATGTGGCTTTGGATTGTGCCCGTATTTTGGCCAAGTCCCACGACGAGTTGGATCCCACCGATATTGCGACGAGGGCATTGACCGTGCTACGAGGAAAGGATACACCTAGTGCACCTCGAACCATTTCTATTCTTGGACGAAGAGGTCATGTGCAAGGTGCATTTACCATCAAGGAGCTTCGTGAATTGACCAAGTTGCCTCATGCTGATTTTGTCGTGGACCCTGACGAGCTTCAAAAGGGTCGATCGACCGAGGCCTCGCAACAAGAACTCAAGGACAATCGGCCACGCACACGTATGGATAAGCTTCTGATGGATGCTGCGTCTAAAGTAACCGAAACGGATTCAGCCAAGGATCAGGTTCATTTGCGCTTTTTGGTCAATCCAGTGCGATTTGACGCTTCCTCGGATGACCCATCTGTGTTGGGTAGTGTTGTTTGTGAAAAGACACAATTGGAAGGGGAAGCCGGGGCTCAACGGGCGGTGGGAACTGGCGAAGAAGAAACCATTGATGCTCAATTGGTACGTTGGAACGTTATCGGGTGTTATGGTCGTGCTGCATATCGTTGCTCATCAAACACTCTGTTCGCAGGCTCTTGTCAGTATCGGATACAAAGGAACAGCCGTTGAAGGAGTAGAGAAATGGTTTGACAGCTCGAATGGTACTTTGATCCACACAAATGGTTTGGTAGATAGCGCCACTGGAGAGTTGGGTGGCTTGTACACTTCAGGATGGTTGAAACGTGGTCCTTCCGGGATCATTGGCACCAACATTACCTGTGCCCGTGATACGGTGGCCACTATTGTTCATGACGCGGCATCCTCGTCTCCCAAGGCAGATCCAGAGCAAGGGTTGGGAGATCTGTTGAAGGAACGTGGAGTGGATGTCGTGGATTGGGAAGCTTATCAGCGCATTGACGACTACGAATCAAGCGACAGTCACAAGAGGCATCCTGAGCAACCAAGAGAAAAGTTGACCAGTGTGGACGAGTTGCTACATGTGGCCCTGGAGAAGTAAGCTATATTCATATTAACTCGAATAATCTAAATCTCCAACGCATCGGATCCCCCTTGGCATGGTATCTATACAGCAAAGGATTGGACATTATCATCGCTAGGTTTCTCAACTTCACCTACGACGACGTCATCAACCATGACATCGTCTGGATGGTGGTGATGGGAAAGGTGAGGCAAGTGATGATGATGTGTTTGGTGATGCGGGTGATGCTGGTGGTGGTGCTCTTGGACCGGTGGACTTACGGTACCATCCAAATCGACTCCATCGCCTGGAACTCCCATCAATACGGTTGGGCTGGAGACTCCAAGACTGTCCTTTCGTTGGTCAGCCGCCATCAAGAGGGAAGCAACATTGGAATTAGAATCGCCATCTGCAGCAAGAGCTACAACCGCGGCAGCCGAGGCAACAGCATCCGCCAAGGAAGGGTCCCCGACCGTTTCTCTGGCAACGGCAACCGCAAGGGCGGAATCCCAACTCAATTTCCACTGCGTCAACAAATAGATGGAACGGCCAAGAGAATCAAATGCCTTGTCATACAACACATTAATATCTTCGGTAGAAGGAATAGGAGGGTGACCCTGGTGTGGCGATGAGGAAGGTACCGAGGATTGACCGGGGGCACCAAGGAGAGACGAAGAGGCATCGACTGCTGCATGGGCAGCTTCTTCCACGGTGGCCATGAGATCTGCGGGGGACGCTGCTATGGAACTGGGTGCACCCGTCGAGATGGCCCCAATGAGACGCTCTGTGTCCATAGCCGCTTGATGTACGGAATGCGACAAATCGGGAGCAATATCATCAAAGGAGTATCCATCACGAACCGACTTGGCTCCCATCATCGGTGGACCGTTCAAGATAATTGCTTCCGAATGCAAATCGACTGTACTTCCATTCAATTTGACCCGCTTCTGTCCTGGTCCCATGGCATAAAAGACAGAGCTCTCTTGTGTATCTCCCACTCGTTTGCGTTGCGTCCGCCGCTTCTCATTCAAATTTCGTTGACACGTAAAACACAGACCAGAACGCATGTAGAGAGAAGAGGGTTCGGCAGGATCACTGTCATAGAGCAAGACAGGAACACCTACTTTGGGGCACTCGGGTGTGGCACATTTCTGCTTGCCAGCCCCTTTGGGCACGGAAATGTGAGGCGTAACAGCCGCAGTCTGAATATCCGCTTCGGTGGGGATGATGGAATAGTCAATAATAATGAATCGTTTCTTCTTGAGACGAACCATAACTTGACCATCATGCACTCCTTCCACTCCCGCACGTCGATGATAAATGTTTCCATTAGCTCTTCCCAGTCTCAAATCCAAGTCGTCGGCAAATTCATCAAGGGAAATGACAACTTGGAGTTCGTGTGGTTGAGGGTGATGAACCTGATGATGAGTCTCCATAATTGTATACAATTCCTCTTCCAATTGGAGCTCTGCAACAACAAAGTGAACGTTGAGTGAAACACTGTCTATGTACATTATCCAACACCTTTCCAGAAGGGCCATCACACCAACCATCACAAGAAGAATGAGAAAGACTTTGTGGCTAGCGGCCCACGTAGAGTTCTACTGCGGTAACCAAGACAGGATTCACAGCAAAGCTTGCGGTAGCAAACATGGTCGAGCAAAGCAATTGTCGTGGAATTGCTTACCGTTGTGAGAACCTTGGACCTGCGTCGTCGTTCGTCGTCTCTTTCGGTCGATCCCCGAGTGGTTGCTTGTCGCGCGACAGGAGCTGTGCAACAACTCCAACAGGTTCAGCGCGAGGTTGTGCGCAATGATTGCACAATATATTTTTTAGTTGTCGGGGATCGAAATGATCGAAATGCTGCGGTGCTTCTTCTCCGGCTCCGCGCACCTACGGCTGACGGACACACCACCGGGACATTGAGTGGCTCTTGTGACTGCTGTGACTGCCGTGACCACTTGGGGCAATCATCCAAGATGGCTTGTTGTGTGACCCTCTTGCGGTTGGCACTTGCCTTTGAAGGACCCGTTTGTACAGTACAACAGCCACAGCGTCCCCGCAGGCTGTTTGATCCGTTCGACACAAAGCAAAGCCCTGAGGACACAAGGACTTGTGTCTCCATCTCCTATCCTCACGACAAACAACTACGATACTCGTACTCATCATCACTCTTGTTGACAATCACGGGAGCTTGGACGTAGTTTGGGTTCCACAACAATCTGCACACATCACTCTGTCAGGATACCCAACCGCTGAATCATTTCTGTAGTCACATTGCCTACTGTCTCCTTTTTTCCACTACTTTTGCGCAAGATTTGTAAGAGACCATGGAGCCAACCGTGGCCATTCTGAGACAGACGGTCCCAGCCGATCTTTCCAAGGTAGGCAATCCATTCCTTCCATTATGTGCAGAATCCGGAGACACTGGACACATGTCTCTTTGCTGATGATGATGCTCACTTCTGTCGCTTATTCGCCTCCGCTTTGGCATTCTGTAGAACAAGCACGCACTGGAAACATTATCCAAGTCCACGCTTCAACAATCACCACTCCAATTCATCCCCTTCCGGGCACTGAAAAACATTGATTCTGGAAAGGCTTCAGATGCCAACGATGACGAGAGACCATTCCTTCTCACCCACCACAATGAGGTGGATGATGACATTTACTATTCACCCAATACCAGCCGCTCCTTTATGGTGCGAAAGACAAAGACAGGAGACTACGAAACCGAGCGCATTACCAAGGCTGTTTCTCTATCTAACACTGATGTTCGGGCCAAGGAGTTGCGCAGTCTAGAGCTCGCTGCCAACGATGTATGGGATGCCTATGTCAAGCTCTACTATGGAAATGACGGTGTCGGGAGTGTCTTTCTAAAGGCAAAAGGAGATCCATCCGCCAAGGTCACTAACTTTGAGGGGCTCTTTGGTGTTCACAAGGTGGCTCCTGACACTGGCGATTGGAACTCGGTACATCTCGTGCGTGTCGATGAGCCAAAGAATGGAAAATGTGCCTACCGTATTGACTCCGCAGTCGTCATGTCCATACGCCCCTACAAGGGAACCTGTATCAGTTCCTCACTGCAGAAGGATACGGCCAAGACTCTTCCTGTACGAACTTCCAACATTGCTGGAAGCCACTGGGAGAATATTGGAAAGATCATTGAAGATGTGGAAATTGACTTTCGATCCCGCCTAGAACGCGTCGATATCCCCAAGACCTTTGAGATTATGGATGCTGCCTACAAGACCAACCGCGACTCTGTTACCGGAGCCATGATTACCGGTGCTGATGAATCTGAAGAGCCAATGAGGACAACAGGAATGGGTGTTGGCTCTGCTATGATAGGACAAATCGCAGACAAGGCCAAGCAAAAGCAAGCGGAAGGCAATGCCTTTTTGGACCGAATGAAAGCGCAAGAAAAAGCCAAGGAGGAGGACTTGAAGGGAGTATCGGAAACCAGTCATGATGCTTATACCGACATGAGAGCCAACCTGAAGAAGAAGAACTCTATTCCACCTGCTTCTCCCAAGCTGTCCCCTCCCCCCAAATCTCCCTATGCACTTGGTAAGGCGGCGTTGAAGAAAGGGAAGATCCAAGCCAGTATCCCTCCTCCACCTGCCAGTCCTGCTCCAGAGTTCGTGGATTTCCGAAGCAAGCTCAAAAAGGCCGGAGCCAAGTAATTACGAACGACACGATGGGGGACGCCCACTAACGGTGGTACGGTCCATTCCTTCGCAACGTACTTCTACACTTGGCGCACTGCCGTTACGTAAACAGGCATGTTTGTTGCAATAGATAAATTTCTTCGCTGAAGTAGGATGCCAAAGAAATAATATGACATACTGTGAACGGTACTCATCTATTTTGGTTTTGTCTGGCTAGTTGCTATTCTAGATAGTATGGTCACGCGTTACAACATAGGAAAAGGGTACGACATGCTTAAGATGCTATGGTAACAATTGGTTCAATAAATTCATGGAGGATATTCTTACAGTCGAAATGTATCACATGCCCTTACACAGGAGCAGCACTGTTTCGGAGTTTTCGCCCACTATTTTGGGTCACAATCCACCAATCTCGGAACTGCTCAAAGGTGATCAAAGCATTTGTGGTATCATCAATTTGGTTGAAAGCCTTTTGGGTGTAGGCGTCATCAAACTCCAATCCCAAAGTCCACAACAACTCGGCGAAGCCGTCCAAATCAATCTTGTTATCACTATCACTGTCGCATTGGTCGAACTTGGCCCAAAGGTAAGCCTCGTCCGTCAAACTCGTCTTGATCTTGTCAAGGTTGTAAGACGCATGAGCACCCGAGAGAAGGGCAAAAATACCCATACAAACCAAACCATACCCACACATCTCTGAGTATTCGTTGAGAATTGTTAGACTCATGCTTCCAGCATAAATGTACAACAATCCACGTCCCCACAAGAGACGACAAATGTTGAAGTATCGAATGATTCCAGCCCTCAATTGAGCACGGACGTGCCTTGGTCCACGTACTCCGCAGAGTACACGACCCTCTAACACAAGGATGAAGGAATTCAAAATAATTGTGTGGGTGCTGCAAATGAGGGACGTCAAGTTCCACCAGTCGGGAGCCAAAAGAACAAAAATGGTCGCGCAAATGGAGCCCAAGGCAAACAAAATAGCGGGAATTCTAATCAACGCAGGTCCTTCTTCAGCTGCGAACTTCCATCTCATAAGGTGTCCGTTTGCAAAACTGTTCATGGTGAGGAACTGTCCACCTCGAGTAATAGTAAAGGCCGAATCTTTTGTCACTTCTGTCTGGTCACCTTGAGTCGGAACAGAAAATCGCGATGCCGACACGCTTGCCTCGTCATTGAGAGCTCCATCTAGAGTAACTTTTTCTTCAACTTTGGACTCTTTTACAAGAGCTTTGGGTGAAACAGCAGCTTCTACATCCACAGTTGCCTCTGACGGTGCTGCTTTCGTCGACACTGGTTGAGGTGCAGATGGCGCCACTACTGGAGTTGGCTCTGCATCTGGGGATTCCACATACTGAAATGCCTCATCCTCCTCAGAGGCAGCATTCTCCTTCTTTTTTCGACCAAACAGCTTCATGGTTGATCTCTAAGAATTGGCGTTTTTGGGGATTTCCAGCGACGAAGTGTTCACAGCTCATGGAGATGGAGATTTCCCGCGAAGGGCCGAGATGCATATTGTGGCGACGGGATCGTCATCGCACGCATTCATTTATTCAAGTTTGAATAAAAGTCATTTCGCTCATCTGGTGGTGTAGTATGATGAAAACAGAGGAAAATGGAACACCCGGCTGGTATGTTATATTCATGAATGAATTTGATGATTCACAGTGGAGGGAATGGTCGCACTAGTCAAACAATTGGTTACTGTAGGTGATCACTCTAGAAGCTGGATGATACGAATGGAAGGATTTGTAATACTGGGTAGCTGTAGAAGAAAACTTGAAAATCATCCAAGCATCACAGTATCACAGCCCACATGACCAAACAAGTGGAGAGATATTGTGATCGTTGCTCTTTTGTAGCCCCAAGGATTGGCGCTGCACAACCTGCAAGGTCAATTTTGCACTACCAGCAAGGACATCATATCTGAAACCTATTGTCATTATCCCATCTAATTTCCTGTAAAAATGGATGCGTCTACTTAGACTAGTCGCTCTGTTCTACATGCACTGAGAACAGTTTCCTACGATCTGTTGAGATAGGAGCATTGAGTTCGGTCATACAAAGACAGAGCCCGAGTAGGATATCTCTGTACCTGCACTTTGCACAAGCGTCGTGGTACTGGGTAGCAGTGAATGCATGAGTGTCTGCGAAGAACAGGGAGCGAGGAAATCGTTGCGTCACATCAGAACAGTGTCACCTTTCTTTGCCTCACACGGAGGCTTCGTCACTGCCATCAGGACAATCTCTCACTCCATCCTTTACTCTTGAGGCGTATATTCGTATACTCGGATCGTCCTTGCACGCGAAGAGTGGATGGTGGACCAAAACATGTGAGCAAGCGGAGGTCATCGGTTCATCCCTTCCGTCCAAGCAATCACAGTAGTTATCATTTAATAGACCAATAGATCCATCAGGACACGAAACTTGCTTGAGGACAGAGCGCGCTCCTCGAATGGTTGTAGCGTGGTTTCGTTGATTCAAAACGACATGTTGTAGCAGATTGGTGGCAACACGTTGAAGTTGATGGTGGTAATCCACTTGAGTCCAGGAGAAAGGAAGGAAAGTAAGCGAAAGCGCAGCGTACAAAATTGCCGCAAAAATACCAGAGAAGCATGTCCTAAGCCATCGTTTCAAAGCTTGACGCCTTCGAAAACGTTTTCGCCGACCCCGGATTGTTGTGCTGGTTGTGAGCCCTCGGCTGAGTGGGGAAGGTTGATGCGGTACTTCAAGTTTGGAAACCAAGTCCCCTTGCAAGTGACGACGAAGGCGAAGCTTATTGGAGTCATCGCCTGACATTTTTTTTCCTTGCAGCATAAAGGTAGCGTCACTGAGATACAAGTGATAAACTGATGCTACTATGTTGTTGGTTGGAAACTTGATGACGGTTCAAGAGTCGACTAATATGAGTCCCTATAGCCACACCCATCTCCCATCTCTCACAATTCCAAAACTTGATGCCATGGAAGGATGCTTCTACCGACTGGCATTGGCCGTTGCTTCAATACATATGAAATCCTCTGTCAAGAATCGTCCAACAACAGGATCCAGCCCTGTCAATTTCTACGTGTCGTGGTACCGTCAAGGAAGGAAAGTCGTTGCCTTCATCC